>JASAMX010029174.1:0-17756 GCA_030248175.1 Microlaimidae sp. YZB2_3
CCCCTTAACGAGACGTTAAAATTGCACCAGTAATTTCAATGTTTCGTTAAGAACTAAACCCCACAACAAGATTTGGCCCCTGTACTTATGCTGTTCTTTCCCAGCTTGGTAGCTTTATATTTTTCAAGCACACTGTGGTTTAGAGTCTTGAAGTAACTTTTTGAAGCACTTCAGCAAAGGTCGAGTTTCGGATATCACTATCAATTTTAACCCCGTACTTTCAAGGTTTCAGTAAATAAATTACTTTAGTGGAGGCTACCGAACCCAACGAACCAATCGAGCTTACAGAAATTTGCTGCAAACTTTTTGTAGAAGTCTGACACCATCAGACTTCACAAATAAGCTCCTCAAATATTGTACTAATATTTTTTAATGTTTCATTACCAGCCCCTTACCCACTGCTAACTAAGCTGACGAGAACCTTTATTTCTCTTCCAATATTCGGAAGAATCGTTCCAAAATTTTAGCCTTAACTTTTTGAGGGAGCAAGAACCAGATCGCTCTTATTTTTCTGCCCCAAACGGTAATGTTTTACCATAATAATTAGTGTAAAACGGTATTTTCCTTAAATTGGATATGGTCCTCGCTCAGCATTTGGCAGCATTCGGAGATTTCTCGTTTACTTTGTGGAAAATATTTAAAGGGAAATTCCAAAGAATTTTCTCTCTTCTCAACCTCCCCTACCGCTAACTGTTCGACACCGACTTCCCCCCACAAGAAGAGGCAGGGAGGTTCGAACCCGGCGCGAAGTGGAAGTTGCGAACGCGGAGGGGGGGGGCCTAGGCCTACTTAGCAAATTGCAGTATAGGTTTAATTACAATAAGTAAAGGTCCCCGCAAGACCCTCTAATTACCGGGATGTGCGCCCGCTACATATTGGAGCCGGATAACTAAAGATTTTTATTCTCTCATCGTGGTGCTCCAAAAATTTCTTTAGTCTGTCCCATTTGGTTGTCGCACCTAGTTGATATTTTTTGTGTGTTTTTTTCCAAAATTGTTTTTAAGCCTACTTTAAGGTAATCCTTGCCTCACATAAATTCTGGGGGAGGGCATAGGAGGAAACACGATATGCAATATATAATATAAATAAACACAATAATAAACCTAGATGCAAGGATTACCTTAGAGTCAGCTTTTTAAAAAACGATTTTTTAAAAAAAAACACACAAAAAAGAAAAAATTAAGTGCGACAAGCAAATCAGACAACTAAAGAAATTTTTGGAGCACCACGATGGTAAAGAAATACCAAAATTCTTTAGTTATCGGCTCCAATATGTAGCGAGCGCACAAGGGTCAAGCCGGTAATTGAGGGTCTTGCGGCCCGGTACACACGATTTACTTATTGTACTTATTATAAAACCTATACTGCACTTTCCTTAATTAGGCTCAGTCGGTTTTTACACTATAAAGAAGTTTGCACGTTTGACCTTCGGTGTTTGACCTTGCGAAGTGGGGGACACACGACACACCCTCTTGACTGGGGGGTCAAGTCGGTTCACGGAAAGGGGTTACGGTAGAGGAGGTTGAAAAGAGGAGGAATTCTTTTGGAATTCCCTTTTAAATATTTTCCACAAACTAGAGGAGATATTTCCGAATGCTGCCAAATCGCTGAGCGAGGACCATATCCAATTTAGGAAAATACAGTTTTACACTAATTATTATGGTAAAACATTACCGTGTTGGGGCAGAAAAATAAGAGTGATATGGGCCTCGCTCCCGTCAAAAAGTTAGGGCTAAAATTTTGAACGATTCTTTCCAAATATTGGAAGAGAAGTAAAGGTTAGCTTCGGCTTAGTTAGCGGTGGGTAAGGGACTGGTATGAAACATTAAAAATACCAGTGCAATTTTAGAAGCTTATTTGTGAAGTCTGAAGGTGTCAGACTTCTACAAAAAGTTATGCAGCAAAAAGCTGTAAGCTCAATTAGTTCGTTGAGTTCAGTAGCCTCACTAGGGTAATTTATTTACTGAAACCTTGAAGCAACAGGGTTGAAAATTAAGAGTGATATGAGACTCGAGCTTTGCTCAAGTCCTTCAAAAAGTTACTTCAAGACCTCAACCACAGTGTGCTTGAAAAATATAAAGCTACCAAACTGGGAAAGAACAGCATAAGTACAGGGGTGAAATCTCGTTGTGGGGTTTAGTTCTTAACGAAACATTAAAATTACCAGTGCAATTTTAACGTCTCGTTAAGGGGAAAAAGTGAGGAATTGGATTAAGGTTTGGGTTCCGTGGTTCCAATGTGTCATGTGGGATTCTGTATCAAATGTTTTGGTTGTGATTTTAAGCTTAGTTTGTTTTTACGCAGTAAGTGCCTAGTTTACGTATTTTATGAATTAGTTGCTGCATTGGCAGACAGATTACTTACGGAGATAAGAGGTTACACAACGAATTACACAAAGAGTTTATTTATGACTAATTTACACAGATATAACGGACCGCGTAGCGGCGAGCAGTATTGAATACAGCGCATTTTGAGCAGTTTTTGGGTTAACTGAGCGGCAAAAGACCAAGTTTTAAAAGTACTTTAAGAAGCAATAAGGCTATATTTTTTAGCCGTTTAGAGAACAATAATTAAAGTTAGAAAACAATAAATGATTACTTTTTCTAATTTAGTTAGAGGCTATTTTTGGACTATATTTTATTAATTGAATTTTTAAGAAATTTACCCTATTGAAAAACAAAAACGATATTTTTACAAAACGGTGGGTGTCCTTGACAACACACCACCGAGGGTTTATGTAACCTTCTATCTTAAACAAAAAGACTACCAATTAAGTTGGTAGGTTACGTTACGTGCAAAGTTCTTTATGGGATACCTGTACCAGTTCGTGGCCAGTCCACCAATACACTTCGAAATTATCGCCCTAATCTCAAGGAGAATCCACAGACAGCCACTTGAATTCTCCGCTTAACACACACGTCCTTACCTAAGTTGGCCGAAACCAACTACAGCGGTTGGCATCTCAAAAAGGGATATCGTGAATATAGTAAAGGTAAAAATATAAGTACCTATGCCGGGACTGCCAACAAGGGTTCCAATTCAGATGGTAAACGACTGGTCAAGAAGTTAAAAGCGCAAACAATAATTATGGAACCCAATGGGCCCACGCACCTTGTGGAGCGCACATGCTGCTATAAACGATTGTTTTGACATGTGCGGCGACAGGCGCGGGCTACTGTAATTTGATTACAGCTATCTGAAATGACTATAAAGACTTAAAAAGCACTGATTTAAGTGTTTTTTAAGTTTATTTAGTTTTAATTTAATTTTTTAGTTTTTAATCGACTAAAGATGAATTCTATCAGGGTGAAATAGCTAAGTGGTAAAGTAACCACTCGTTCTTTGAGAAAATATCACGTGCAGAGAAAAACCCGACGCAACTCAATAATAATTGGTTACATCATCTCTGACAACTTTTTTAAAATATTATTTTTACTCTCTTGCGCTCATTCTTTATTTCTTCCTGACGGCGGGCTGTTACACCCTTCATTTAAACCTGAAAGATTTTAACTTTAAGCGTTAAAGTGACTTTTTTTTTAAATAAAACATCATAAAACATGCATTTTTGTTCGTTAACTAGCGCATAAGCCAAAGCCACTTTTTAACGTGTTTTTGTTTTTACTAGACAGATTATTTTCACAAAATATTTTTTGATTTAAAATATTTTATTAGCTTTGATTTGAGATTTTTTTTTTCATAAAAAAAGCTTTTACCATCTAAAACAATGCGATTATAGTCAAGGACTGGAATATCGTGGTAACGGTTTTGCAATGGATGGGCGTCAAAGTCTTCGAGTGATCCTTTTACTTTGTTGGGTAAATACAAAAATTCAGTTCGCAATTCTAAAAGCACTACAATTTTTATTTGTTAGCCCTCCTATATTCCTTAATTATAAACAAATCAAAACAACTCGCAAATTAGCCACGTTTTATCTGTTATTTTCTGTTACTTTAAGTTTTTAGAAGCATAAAGTTTTTAATTTGTCCATAAGCGAGTAATTTTAAGTTTAGAATTAAACAAACCAGTGTACTTTTCATTTAGTAATTTAGTTTAATAAATTTACCAGTGTATTAATTTATATTTAAAGCGTAGTGTAGTAATTTAGCACAATTTAACATCAATCAAACAGTTTTTGGTTTATAAATTCGCATAGTTGGCAATGTTTTAAATTATAAGATTGCTTTATTTTAATTTCGCTGCGCGTCTCACTGGTCAGTTTATTTCTTGAAGGGCGGAAAGAATACCTTCCAGCATAATATCTTCCACGACGCACGGCGAGAAGTTATTTTTTCCGAAGATATTTTACTGGAATGTATTCTTGCAAAAGTTATTCTTGCAGAAGAGATTCTTTCCGAAGATATTATGCAGAATGTATTTTTGCCTAGCGCCGCTGCGTCCTTCATGCGTTGAATAAGACGTTCTCAAAAAACTTTTAGCATTAGTCGAAGTTCACTAGCTTGTGAATGGCGTCAGCAGCAGCGTCATCTGATCGCTTGCTTTGATATTTGTTTGTTCCTTTTAGTCCGAAGGTGTAGGGCAGGCAAAAAGCATCACAGACAAAATTAATTGCCTTCTAAAATAAAATATCATATTATTATAGATTTTGCCGTTTCAAAATGAACTTTTTGTTTGTACGAAGTTTATTTTTCTGTATCATTTTTTACGGAATGATGGCATCTGCGAGAGATGCAATTTATTGGTCGGATAACTCTGAGTAAGTTTAGTTTTTTTAGTTGCCGGTCTCAATGAGTGTGTTATTTTAGTAAAGTAAATTTTAAAATTGTCTTTATATCTAAAATTACGTTTTTTCACTAATTATTATGGATTTCTAAGTTTTCATAGCCGGGGCCGTAGCCAGGATTTCAATTGAGGGCGGAATTTTTGGAAAGGTGTTTATAGGTGCCCACAAGAGGGGTCTGGGGGGCGGAAGCCCCCCAGTAATGGGGGTCTAGGGGCGGTAGCCCCCAGCGGTGTCAAAGGGGGAAACCCCTTGTCAGGGGTGTCCGGGGGGCAGAATGCCCCCCGGAAAAACGATTTTGACGGTTTTTTATTCAACCAAAAAAGTGATTCAATTGTGATTTCCTGCTTTTTGATACTGCCGCATTTATGCAAATATTTTTACAAAATAAAAATACAATATTTTTAAACTCACTGCCATAGATGAACACGGTCAAAAAGCTAGGGGGGGGGGTGTTTACCCCGGGTAAATGAAATTTCAAAATCTAGGGGGGACCTAGGGGGGGTCGAACCCCCCTAGCTTTCTAGGGGGGGTCGACCCGGGGTGGAAGATTTTGAAACCTAGAGGGGGGTCAGGTGGGGTCCAATTTTCGAAACAAAATATTTTTAAACCATTAAATGTTTAATAATAGTTTTTTTATAAGATAATACTACATTTTATTGAATAAAAAGCGATATTTAGGTATAAAAAGGGTGTAAAAACATGAATTTGTGTTAAAAATTCACGTTTTTGGAAGGAAATTTAGTATAAAAAAAGTACTTAAAATTTTTTCAAGAGGGGAGCGGGGGTCAGATTTCAAAATCTAGAGGGGGGTCAAGGGTAAAAAATTCGAAAATTTGGGGGGAGGGGGGGCCCTGGATTTTTTTCTAGGGGGCCCCCAAAATTTCGAGGCTAGGGGGGTGGACCCCACCCTACCCCCCTTGTTCATCTATGCTCACTGCACTAATGTTTTGAAATATAAAAAATTCCTTTTTTATAAAAGAGCTGTCTTCGTGAACCTAAATCAGTCTAAATAATGCATTTTAGATAGTTTTAATACATTGCAGAGTGATTTGGAAAAAAATTTTTTTTTCTAATTTTTTAAAAAAACCAAAGGGAGACCCTAACAAATTTTTTTTTTGCCTTCCCAGAATTTGAGGGAGGGATTAATCCCCCCAATTCCCCCTGGCTACGGCCCTGATAGCCTGCTAAAAAACTATTTTAAATCGAACTCTACATGTTCGAAGAAATAATGTTTGCAGTATTTATTGCAACACATTGTTTTTTCAAGAGCAAACAATTCATAATAATTTGCTGCAAAAAACAGTTTAAAAATCCTTAAAAATTGCAGTAATCAGACGTTTGTTTTTTTTTAATGATCAGATAACAGAATTAATATCATACTAAGCATAGTTTATGCATAGTTTAATTTCTGTTTTCATCATTTCATTGTGTTTATTTTTTCTTTTTCTATTTTTTTTTATTTTTTTTTTTTCATCAACAACATCAAATCTGCGACTTAATTGCCGCCAATATGAATCACAATTGTAACTAATTATCAATGAACATAGCTATCTGATATGACTTTAAAGGCTCAAAAAGAGCGCTTATTTAAGTCAGTTCCAAAACTCTTCTTGAATGCATCCAAAGAATCGACAGTTACTTGAGATGGGAGTAGATTGTTCCAAGGTGTAACAACCCTATTTGCAAAAGAAAATTTCCTTGCATTAATTCGGCAGTCTTCCATTGCCAATTTAAATGGATGACCACGGGTGGGCTGCAGGTTAAACTTAAAAAAATCATTGGTTTGCAAATTGTTTAAGCAATGTATAATTTTAAAGCACTCATATAAATCAATTTTGTCTCTTCGATCTTTTAATCTTTCTAAACCTAGGTAATTCAGTCTATGTTCATAACCAACAGGTAACAACTTGCATTTATAAAACAAACGCCTAGTGAAATTTTGTTGCACTTTTTCCAAAATGTTTATATCCTTTTGTAAATAAGGGTTCCAAACTGCACTAGCATACTCCAGAATTGGTCTAACATAGGACTTATATGCTCTGAGAAAATTATTTCTAGAGTTTGAGTTGAATGTTCTAAAAATTAGTGATGTCACTCTCATAGCTTTTTTTGCTGTGATTTCACAGTGTTTAGAGAATTTCAGATCATGGGATATATAAGCACCTAGGTCACGCACCAATTCTGTAGTTGCAAGTACGTTATTACCAAGCTTATATTTACAAATTAACTCTTTGCTATGATTTCGAATATGAAGAACTTCACATTTGTGATTAGATAACTGCAGTTGCCAGTCTTGTGACCAGCTGTGTATTCTATCTAAATCTTGCTGAAGTCTCAAGGTTTGAATGTGGTAATCTTTAGATGAAGATTTTACAAACAACTTTATATCATCTGCAAAGAGTCTAATTTGTGAGAACTTAACACAATCAACAATATCATTAATATATACCAAGAACAAAAATGGACCTAAAACAGAACCCTGAGGAACTGAACTTCTTACAGGAAATGATTTGGATACTGAGTTATTAATTACAACTTTAATTTCCCGCCCAACTAAAAATTCTTTTATCCATTTTAAAAATTTACCAGAAACACCATATTTTTCTAGCTTATATAACAATTTTTGATGTGACACGGTGTCAAAGGCCTTGGCAAAATCCAAGTAAATGACATCAATTAGAAATTTGTCTTTTAGTGCTAGCGTCCACTCATTAAGAGTTTCCAACAGCTGTGTTATTGTAGAACTTTTTGCCTTAAAACCATGTTGAAACCTTGACAAAATGATATGGAAAAAGACAAGCAGTTCTTCTTTGACAAGCTGTTCCATTAGTTTACAAGAAAAAGATGTAAGTGAAATTGGACGATAATTTTCTTTTAGGCTTTTAGTGCCTTTTTTAAACAGTAAGTTTAATAAAGCTATTTTCCAATCAAGTGGTAATTCTCCAAAATCAAAAGACATCTGAAAGATTATTGCCAAAGGTTCAGCAATAACTTTAGCCAAGCGTTTTAAAAAGTAAGCTGGAAAACAGTCAGGTGTTCGAGACAATTTGTTTGGGAGCTTTTTTAGGGCCTTAAATACCTTTTTTGTGGTAAATACCATGTTGTCCAACTTTCCAATGTTCGGTGGATTAAAATTTGGCAAAGTATTATCATCATCAGTAAAAACAGAAGCAAAATAATTTCCAAAAAGTTCAACTTTTTCAAAGTCTTCAGTTACAAATGTCCCATCATCTCTTTTAATTGGTGGGATAGTTTCTTTTGTTTTGATTTTACTATTAACAAATTTATAAAAATTGTTTAAACCCCCAGAATTTAAAATTTTTGTTTCTTTATTAGTGTTAAAATCTCTAACTTTATTTTTGTATACTTTGCAAATTTTTTTGTACTCTGATCTTGATTTTTCATCAATATTACGCTTACGCCAAAGTTTTTTCTTTTGATTTTGTAGTTTTCTTATTTGTATTGGATATTGTACAATTTTTTTTTGTTTGTAAATATTTTTTTTCCAGGGACATGTCTATTGATACCTAACAACAAAATATCCTTGAATCTCTGCCAAGCATTTTCTACTGTGCCACATTCCTCAAATAATATTTTCCAGTTGATTGTAGATAAGATAAGATAGATTTTACATACTAGTAAATTTGTCAAAATTTTTCCAAGCAAACAGTGATTAAAAAGTGTAAAAAATAAATCATTAACAATAAAATAAATTCACCAATTGTGTTATTTTAAATTTTTTAACTTTGTAAAGTATGTGATGCGTAATTTTTTGTTTTTATTTTAGTAAAACGACATTCTTTTCTGTGGAGCAGCTGCTGCATTCTGCAGATGCGGAAGAACCCGTGGTCTTGTTCACAATTCCCGAGTTCAGCATGGTGCAGTTTAGCAAAATGGCGGGCGTTTATGCGGAAGCGTCTCCTGCCAAAGCAACTCCTCTAATTCCCGCCCTAACGGTATGCAGTTTTTGTGTAATCAGGTAGAGCGGTAGAGGTACTTAACGCCAAACAAATCTAATATTTCCAAAATAAATGCTGTTTAACAGACCTGTGCACGGTGTGGAAATGCCCCCCCGCTTTATTAGAAGATTTGCCCCCACGTTTTGTCCTCCCACCCAAAAAAGAAAAAGTATCCAAAAATTAATTAGGCAGATTCTGATTTTCAGCTCGCTAGTGGTAATTTTAAGCGCGCTGAAAAATCTAAAACTCTATCATGATAAAGTTTAGCTTGATTTTCAAATTTTGCTTGGGCTTAGGAAGAACGAAAAAAACCGTTTAAAACATACATGGGCACGGGGGGGATTGGGGGGGTTAACCCCCCAAATTCTGAGAAGAGGGGTTTAACCCATACATGGGCACGGGGGTGTTGGGGGGGCTAACCCCCAAATTCTGGGAAGGGGGTTTAACCCCCCACTCAGAAGTGGGGGGGGGGCAGAAAAGGTTAACCCCCAATTTTGGAAAAATGAAGAAAAAAAATGTCTTTAAAATGACTTCTAACCGCCTCCAAACTCCAAACCAAAACAAGTTTTGAGGTCAAAATGAATGTTTTAAGCAATAAAAAGCTCAAAAATGCAATAAAAAGGGCTTTTTGACCTAAAATTAGCGTTTTTTACCTATTTGTTCTTCAAAATCGAAAAACGATATGGGTAAAATGCACTCCAGAAAAAAACGATATGGGTATTTTGCGTTTCTCGGATTTTAACCCCCCTATTTTGGGGTTTCACCCCCCCACTCCGGACCAACTTGCCCATGTATGGTTTAAAACTGTTCAGTTCACTAAAAAGGCGGTTCCGCTTAGTTTAACTGTATTTAAAAATTAATTTTTCAGCTAGCGCGCTGAAAATTAGAAACTTCCAGAAATTAGGGCGTCATTTTTGACATATTATGACGCCATCATCGCCAATTTTTAGCTTATTGCAATGCTTTTTTGCCATTTTAAACCTGTTTTTACTTAAATTTTAGCTTTTTTCTTTCTTTCTTCTTTTTTCCTTATTTTTTTCTCGTTTTTTTCACCTTTTCTCTGTTTTCGCTTTCTCTCCAGCTTGCCCCCCATTTTTTTCCTCCCCCAAGTTCCAAAAGTTGCCCCCTGTCCCCGTGCCCCTCGTTTTGGAATCGCCTCCCCTAGTAAAACCCCCGGTGGCAGTGCACAGGTCTGAAAGTTTAGTTAATGTTACTTTTAGGTCATTTTTGACAAAGCATTAGATCTCGGTTTTAAGTTTACTTAGTATTATCAAAAACATAGATAATTGATTTATGCAAAACCTGTGCACTGCCCCCGCCCCCGGAGTTTTATTGGGGGAGGGGCAATTCCAAAACGGGGGGGCACGGGAGGCAATTTTTTTGAAACGGGGGGGCAATAAAACGGGGAGGCAAGCAAGGGAGATAGAAAAAAAGGAGAAAAAAAGAGGAAAAAGGAAAAAAAGGGACAAAAAAAGCGAAAATAAGGTAAAAATAGGTCTGAAACGGCTTACATTGAAATAGTCTAAAAACTGGAAAAAATTCGCGATGATGGCGTCATAATTTTAGGATGCTTTTCCATTTTTTGGCGGGGGGGGGGGCAAATAAAGCGAGGGGGCATTTTCAGATCGTGCACAGGTCTGTTTATAAAATGTAAAACATGACATATTTTAACAGATGCGTTGCGCCAAACTCTCTGGGCCTCAACATAATATCAGTAGGATAGGTGGGGAGAAACGCAAAATACCACTATCATTTTTTTTCTGGAGTGCATTTTACCCATATAGTTTTTCAATTTTAAAGAAAAAAATAGGTAAAAAAAAGCTAATTTTAGGTCAAAAGCCCCTTTTTAGTGCATTTTTGACCTATTTATTGTTTAAAACATTCATTTTGACCTCAAAACTTAAGTTTGGAGGCAGTTAAAAGTCATTTTAAAGACATTTTTTTTCTTCATTTTTCCAAAATTGGGGAGGGGCGATCGGGGTTAACCTTTTTTCCCCCCACTTCTAAGTTGGAAGTGATTCGTTAAACCCCCCTTCTCAGAATTTGGGGAGAGGGTTAAACGGTAAACCCCCCACTCCCCCTCCCCCCCACGTGCCCATGTATGTGGCAGAGGGGTCCACCCCCCTAAAGCCAAAATTTTGGACCCCCCCATAAAAAAATCCAGGGGTCGCATTCTGACGCAACACGGACTGTTTATCCCGTTAAATCCATTCCAATAAAAATAAAAAAAAACAAATATTAATTATTTATTTTGAAGTTTAATATATATATTTGTATTAATTGTGCCCTAATTTTCCAGAAATTTAAATAAATTGGTTAAAATGAAAAACGCCATTTAAATTAGTTATTATATTGTTTCAACGTAGTATATATATGTTAAATTTTCTTTAAATCCAAAAAAATAAAATTCAAAGAGGGGCATTCTGTCCTGTAAAACGCCACCACTATAACTTTTTCAAACAACAGGCAGTTATGCTTCCTTCTTCACTGTTCACTTCCCCTCCTTTCTCTAAACCGCTACCGCATGTGGGAAAGAAAATGAATGCAATGAATTTTTTCTTCCCGCCTCCAGCGCGGGAAACCACCTCCCCCAAAATGAAAACTTGTTTCCCCTTCACTCCCCCTCCCTTCTCTAAACAGCTACCGCATGTGGGAAAGAAAATGAATGCAATGAATTTTTTTTCTTTCTGCCAGCGACCCCCCCCCCCAAAAACCCCCCCCCCCCCCCCCCCCCCCCTCTAAACCAGCTGCCGCCCAAAACCACCTCGCGCAAAATAAAAAAATTAATCGGGCGTATTTTATTTTTTATTAAATTAATCCTATGGGAGAAAATATTTAACCACCTCTCGAGTTGGCTAAATTCTTATTCTTAAAACAATAAAAAAAATTAACCCCACTTTTACCTAGGTAAAATTGATTTTTCACTCGCATCCTTAAGCACGTAAAAAAAACTTAACCCGGGGTAACTTTTAACCGCGCGTCAGAATGCGCGCCCAGGCCCCCGTCCTCCCAAAGCTCAAAAGCGGTCCGGCCTTACCCCACCCCCTAGCGACGCTGACCCCCTTCCCCCCTTTGGACCAATTTAGAAGTATTTTTTAAGTACTGTCAAAAACACGGTTTTGTAGTTAAAAACAGTGTTTAAATACACTTTTTCGGCCTAAATAGGCTCTTTTAGTATAGAAAACTCAATATTAGACCTTAAAACACTTAAATTACCTGGTATTGATTTTAAAAAACTTTGTAAAAAAATCTGACTGACTGCTGACCTCCCCCTAAATTTGAAATCTCGCACCCGGGGTCGACCCCCCTAAAAAGCCAGGGGGGTCCGGTTCCGGATCGCCCCTAAAAAATTGTGGCCTTCCACCCGGGGGTGAACACCCCCTCTAGCGGACCCGACCAAAAACATCTATTATGGATCCCCCTTTTCCTAAATCAAATCCTGGATACGCCCATGGTTGGTAGTCTAAAATTAAATTTAAAGGCCGGGTGATCACTGTACCGGCAGGCAGCTAAAGGGTGGTTGCCGGCGTAATATTTTGGTACAGGTTAAAGTTAAAGTAAAGGGATGGTAAGAGAGTTTAAAATCGTTAAAAATGCTGACAGTAAGGTTTAGAAAAAAACTTAACAGAAAAGAGAAGAGCAACTCGGAATTAAAAGGGAGGAGAAGGAGCTCGGTGGCATGGAGGGCATAGGTGGGCAGGGGAGGGGTTGGGGGGTTATACCCCCCAAAAAAAATTCCGATTATAGCCGACATCCCCCTAAAATTTGGGAGTACCTCACCTCGTACACTTTCTCTAAAATTTGGGGGGTCTCAGTACTTAAAACGCTAAAAATGGGGTATTTAGGGTATACCCCAAAAAATTTTTTCGGACACACCCCCCCCCCCAAATTTCGGGGGTCTGGTATACCCCCTAAAATCCGGGAGGCTTCCCACCTATGGACGGCTGTATACCCGCTTTTTCCCTTGTGCACTTATGGTGGGGGTCAAGTTCTCCAAAGACCTCGTGCTTGGATTTTAAATGTATTTACCCAGGGTAAAAACCCTCCTAGCTTTAATTACTTTGTTTATCCATGGAAGAGTTGACAAAACTGTCAGCTCTACAAACTGGCTACACGTACGCTCTTGATTTTAGATTTAAAATATTTCAAAATTTGACATGTGCAATTAATTATGCAAAATAAATTAGAACAAAACAAAAATAGCAAGATCAGACCCGCCTCGCCAACCCCACCCCTTCCGCTTTAAAAGTGACTATGCTCCCGGTTTGGTGCCCATTTCCCATCTTTTTAAAAATACAACAGATTCTGAAACAAAATTCGTCATTTTAGACCTCTTTTGATGAAATTTTCGCAATTATTAGCATATTTTTGCTAAATTTAAGCCTAAGCCTTCTTGACCTGATTTAACTTAAATCTTCTTTTCTTTTTTCTTTTTTTCTTTTTTACCCCCTTTTTGTAGATCCCACTTTTTAAAAAGTTGGCCCCTTCCATTTTGGATATACATACCCATTAATTAAACTCACTGGAGGGGGGAGGAGGTGGCAGGAAGCAAGAGAAGAATGCTTAACTGTCAAAAAAAAATTTTAATTTCCTGAATAATTATATCAAAACTGAACAGTTTATTTCAAAACTCTTATTAAAAAGTCTAAGCTTTTTAACAAAAAATAAGTCAATAACATTTGCATAATATAATAAGTTTACATCAGTCGTTTGTGCTATGCGTTTAAACTTTGTTACCTGAAATTTGATTTATTGCTTCTTTCAGACGTGTTTTTAAAGCATTTTAAAATTTACATAAAAATATCAAAAAAAGTTAAAATAGTACCAGTACCTTAAATATTTCATTGATTTAATTTTAAGTTATTTTTTTAAGTATAAATAAATCAATAAAACTATTAATGCATTTTTTATAGAAGTATTTGCGCGAAAGCAAAGGATATGCAGGAGAGTGGATAAGTGAGAATCCAGAAGAATTTCTGACTAAAGAAGACTCTGTTTTACGCTACAAAGATCATGCCGATGATTCTCGTTTAAAAAGCGCCCAAATCATTCTTGTTAAGGCCAACAGTTTGGTTGAAATAGGTTAGTTTTTTTTTAATTTCTAAGGTTGGTTACCTACAAGGCAGAGAATTGCTTAGATTAGTTCTAATATCACAAACTAACAAAAATGAAAGCTTACAGGTGACGTAACAAGAGGCTGGGGCGGCCACCCCCCTGAAATAGTCGCCAGATCGTAAAATTTGATGGTTTTCAGAGGCTAAATTCAAAATTTCTAGCGCCTCGCTAATCGCCGGGCTCCAAGCAAGCTATAAAATAGTTTTGGTATCACAAATAACCTCCAAAGAGCAAAAAAAAATCCGCTTCGCTTCGCTCAGTGGTCACGTTCCATATTATGCATATTTCTCGCTATTTATCTTGTCTAATGTTATTGATAAAAAAGGACAGTAATCAAAACGAACAATAAAAATTTTTTATTGTTTATAATTTTTTTTAATAAAAGTTGCAAATTTATTTAAGGTATTGTTCTTGGTACATATAACTTAATTTTTTCCCGTTTGCAAACTTTAATAGTCATTAGCAAGACTTTAAATAATTATGTCAAAACCTTAAAAAACAAGTTTTAATAACTTTTAGTTTTTGTTGAATTTTTATTTTTGGCTTAAAAAACGTCAAAAAAGTCAAATGAGCAAAAAAATCTTATAAATACGGTAGTACGATGATATTTAAAAACAGCAAAAAACGGCAGGTTCTTTTACCTAAATTTTACGGTGGCCGAAATTAACGGAATCTTAAAATGCGCAGTTAGTTAAACGCATTGCAAAATGATTTTGAAGAAAATATCAAAACATTAAAATTAAAAATTTTTAGCCTTAAATAGAAGATATCTTAAAGGAGCACTGTCACAAATCAAATTCCTATATCGCCCGAAACGGACTGCTCCTTTAATACCAAACCTACATAACTCAAATTCGGGATTTGGAGTGCTCCACTACAAGGCTACAACATTTTTAAAATTCAGCTCGATTGGTTCAGTATTAAAGGAGCAGTCCGGGTTGGGCGATATAGGATTTTGATTTGTGACAGTGCTCCTTTAAGGTTATATAGTGTTTCGTTCTAAATTTGATGCAGTTTAAACACAAAGTAAAAATTAATAAAATCACAAAAAATTCACTTTTTGTATAAAAATGTTGATAATGCAGAATAACAAAAATAAAAAACTTTTGCAAAAACGCTTTATTCAGCATTCATCCAGTTACTTTTGTTCTAGTTCTTTTGTGTTTTAAAAATAAGCCAATTTTCTAACACCCTTAATTGGTAGCCGAAATTAAGACCTGGCCTAAATTAAGTCAGATACCCTAATATTAGCGTTGAAAAAGAGTTTACGTAATATTTTATATTAATATAGAGTAATAAGCAGGCTAGGCTGAGCCGAGCGGGCCAGGCCGGGTCGTGATTTTTGACAAATTAAAATTGTTTCAATTAGATTAATTTAAATTCTTAATTAATTAATAAAAAATAATTTTGTAGGGTCAACGACGTCAATTCCGGCTTTACTCTTATCCGCCGATACTGAAAGCCATGGACCACCCGTACGATTCGGACTCAATCACCCATTTTACAGACCACGCCTTCAGTATTACAGGAAAACCCACGATAAAACTAAAAAAAGGACAAGGAACGAGAAACAAATTCATTTCTCTAAAAAACAGGGAGAAAAAAACAAAAAAAACAGAAAACAAAAAAAACCAAAAACAAGCGCAGACGTGAGAGGGACCGTTTTTAAATGTGCGGTATACTAATCATTGTGTATTTTTTCGCTTGGTTTTTATATCAATCAATGCGTCCGGTTCCACTGAATAAAAAATTGTATTTAAAAAAATTAATTTTCAGCGGTTGTTGAGATAAGCAAGAATATCCCTTGGTTATTCCAGATATTTTTTTGTTTTTTTACCAAACACCAGCCACGTAACCTGGTTGGTGTGTTTCGTTTCGCTTACGTTGGACTCTGCAAACGCATTCTTTCTCGTTAAAATTCTAATGTATTTAAAATATTTTATATGCAAATTTTGCTATAAAAATATGCTAATTTTTTTTTAAATTTTTTTGCCAAAAAATTTTTTTATTATACTTATTTCTGAGTCTTTTTTAATTATTATATTACAGTTGTAATACTTTATTCAAAATAAACGATTTGATGTATTTTGATTTTTAATCGTGGTTTGTTTTTTAATCGCTCATCGGGCGTACATATTTACTTTTGTTTGGCTAGCTGAGCGGAAAAAAATCGATGAAATAACCAAGCGATATCCTTGCAGATATCTCGACAGCCGCTGAAAATTAATTTTTTTGTAATACAATTTTTTACTCAGTAAAACCTGACGCATCGATTGATATTAAAAACCAAGCGAAACAATAGACCATGATTTAGTATACCGCACCTTTAATTTGAAGAATGGCTCAACTAATTTACGATTTTTGTTCATTTTCATGATTTTGAGCAAATTTACAGTTTGTTCCTGAAAATCAAAAATTCATCCAAAAAGCGCCCTTAATATGTGAACCGAAATCAGCATTGCACTCGGATTGCGTAGCTGCCTTTTACACCACAGGTACCATGTATACCAGGTATTAGTAATCACATGTAAAATTTTCAGTGAAAAAAATAACCGCAGTGGGATTGGGACCATTCCAAGCAATTGTAATTTTTACATAAAAAACGCCAAAAAATATGAAAAACTTTCTCTTCTTCCCACAGACCATATTTTTGGCGTAAAAATAGTTGAATAGCCCAAAACCTATGCTAAAAATAATTATCTTCTTGTAAAAAGGCCCCTTTTTTGTTTTTTTTTGTTTTTTCTTTTTTTATTTAGCAAAAATTGACATTTTTGGAATTTTGTCATTTTTGATAATCAAGGACTGTTTCAGCAACAAAATTTCGCAACGATTTCAAATATAACACTCATTTTACTTGTTTTCGAAGAATGGTACAACTAATTTACGATTTTTGTTCATTTTCATGATTTTGAGCAAATTTAGAGTTTGTTTCTGAAAATAAAAAATTCATCCAAAAAGCGCCCTTAATATGTGAATCGAAATCAGCATTGCACTCTGATTGCGTAGCTGCCTTTTACACAACAGGTACCATGTATACCAGGTATTAGTAATCACATGTAAAATTTTCAGCGAAAAAAAATAACCGCGGTGGGAGTGGGGCCATTCCGAGCAATTGCAACTTTACGCTAAAAACGCCAAAAATACAAGAAACATTTTCTTCTTCCCACAGACCATACTTATTACAATGTTAGCAATTTTACTACACCAAGTAACAAACAACTAAAGGTGGTTTTATTGAGTGACTACAAACGATCTATAACAATACCAAAAACTGACACTGACATTCATATACAAGCAAAAAATAATGCAAAAAATATTATATTAAAGTCCGTGATGGCCAATATTGCGCGATTGCTTATTGGAACACAATGAAAGTAACCAATCATCTTCCGCCCCACTTCTAAGCTACACTCTCTTTGTTCACGTGTGGCTCAGGTGGTAATGGCGTTTGGTAACTGGGTTCGATCCCATGTGACATGTGAGCCTTTTTTTATTTTGTTTTTATTTTTTTATTTCTACAGAACAATATTGTTAGAAAAAATAGTGGTGGTCAGGGTCACATCATAAATATTTGTGTTTCAAATAAGCTCAAAATATTTGTTTTCAATAGATTGCACTAAAATATCGCCATAAAGCGGCAAGATTGTCCA
The DNA here is from genome assembly GCA_030248175.1 of Microlaimidae sp. YZB2_3. NCBI lineage: Eukaryota > Metazoa > Nematoda > Chromadorea > Desmodorida > Microlaimidae > Microlaimidae sp. YZB2_3. The sequence goes on from JASAMX010029174.1 coordinate 17,466, forward strand.
GAAATATTTCTTTCTGGGATCTGTATGTTTCCATGAAGTCATCATTATCCACACAAATTTCTGCATTGGACGCAATTTCTTCATTGGTTTGTAATTCAGGACTATTGGTTGCTGTTTGTTAAGTACCACTTCAAATCGCTCCTGACTTTGATCTTAGAATAGTACCGGCCAAAGAAAGATGCAATATCTGTCCATTATTAAGATATTCTTTACTATTAAAACAATTATTAGAACTTCTTTAATTTGGCAACTTTCATTTTCTTTCTCCACCTGTGCAGGGTTGAATTTGTG
>JASAMX010029178.1:0-41954 GCA_030248175.1 Microlaimidae sp. YZB2_3
CGGTTAAATACCCCCAAAATAACTCCAGCTTTGAAAAATGGTAATTTTGTCAATTTTTTCATTTTAAGTTTCATGTTTTATACTCATATAAAAGCTCTCGTACTTACTCATTTCTTTAATATATGTTTTTTTTAATTTCCTTCAGTGGTTACCCATTTTGGCACCCATCAATGTACCCCCTAAAAGACTGAAGAGGTGATTTTATTATAATACCCTCATGTTTATACTCCTATCAAAGCTCTCGACACGCTGGAATGTCAAAAAAATTATTTTTTTTAACTCGATTTACCCAATGATTACCATTTTTACAACCAAAATGTACCCCAAAAAAATTTTTAAGAAGTCATTTTTATATATTTATTCTAATACCGTCTTGTTTGTACTTATATAAAAGGTTTAGACACGTTGATTCCCAAAAAAATATATTTCAAATCTCGATTCACCAAATGGTTACCATTATTACAACCCATAATGTACCCCCAAAAATTTTTAGGGGTACATTATGGTTTGAAAAAATGGTAACCATTGGGTGAATCGAGTTGAAATATATATTTTTGGGATCAGCGTGTCTAAAGCTTTAATATAAGTATAAACATGACGGTGTTATAATAAAATTACCTCTTAAGAATTTTAGAGGGTACATTGATGGGTGCGAAATTGGTTAACCACTGAAGAAAATTTAAAATATTATATATTTTTAAAATTAGAGCGTCGAGAGCTTTCATATGAGTATAGACACGTCACTTAAAATGAAAAAATGGCAAAATTACCATTTTTCAAATTCGGGGGTATTTAGGGGTATGTAACTGGGTAACCATAAAAAATTTTAGTCTAAATTTAATATTTTTAAAATCAGCACGCATAGAGCTTTCAAACGAATATAAACACGGTTTATAAATAATAAAAACAAAAAAATCATCCCTTACTAATTTTGGGGGTACAAAGGGGTCTGTATTTTGGTTACCCGACCATTTCAAGAGTAAAAATTTTTATAATTTTTAAATCTATTTTTTAAGCAATTATAACTCAACTGAATAAAATCAATATGATCTTAAAATTCGGAACACAAATAGATAGAACTTGTAACGGGAGAATCGATTGGTAGCGATGTAATACTTGCATAAAATTCTTAGAATATTAATTTAATATAATTCAAAAGGCAAAATTTTATTTTGCAACTTTCCCCCCCTTAAGAAATAGATAAACCAGCACGTCATTATAGCAAATATTTTGAGCATTTTCCTCACCAACATAGTCTCGGCACAAAAGAGTCCCTGAAAAAAAATCATCGCAGTTGGCACAAAAAAAGTCCGGGCACAAAAGAGTCCTGGAGAAAATGCGTTCATGCGCCCAAGCGCTGCGAGCGCTGAGGTCGGCACAAAAGAGTCCTGGGCCGATTTTTTCATAAAGACGTTTGTAAATTTTTATTTTACAAAGCTCCGCCTATTTTTTTGTAAAATTACATGATAGAGGGACACAAGGAGCACTGCAAATATTGATCGTTTAGCGCAGATGAAATGACGGGGTTTCAACCACTCAGCGCCGAGCAGTGCGCGCAGATTCACCCCCTGGAATACACCTCGAAAAAATCTTTATTTAACAAAAAAAAGGCGGAGATTTGTAAAATAAGAATTTAAAAAAGATTTTTATGAAACAGGCCCCTGACGTTAATCGGAACTTCTTTTTAATATTTACACTCGTTTAATTATTTACGTTATTAATATTATTTGTAAATTTCTGTTTTGCATATTCCTAAGTTTATAATTACTCTTTTTTGTCTCCACACCTGCGGTCCTTCATGATAGGTGCCGAAGGTGCAATTAAACTTTTTAAACGGAACCTATCTGCAAAATAATTATGACTCAATTTTGACAGGTCAATGGATGAAAAGGGAAAAACAAAATTAAGTCTTATTAAATTATGACACATTTCCAAAGTATATAAATCTGGCCAAAACACCTCATTTTTAGTTGGTTATATAGTTGCGGATTTTCAAAGCTAATGAAGGAGAGTTCGGAGATAGCGGGTACTACTGAGTTTAATATGGAGACTCAGAAACAACTATCTGAGCTCCCTTTAGTTAAAAACTTGAAAGGAAGATTTGAGGAAGCTTAATATGAACTTCTTTGAGTTGCCAGGTTTGGATTTTAAGATTCTTCGGGACCCCACAACCGGTCCTTTGAATATTGTAAAAGATATAAGGTTTTTTTAATGTAACACATTAGCCGTTTTGTAAAGTAACGTCGCATTATTGGTTTTTGAAATTTGTAAATAAATATCTTTAGCTGTACTTAGTTGTTTATCACATTCAAAGATTTCTTAAGAGGTTTTCACAAATACTACAATAATAGTCATAAAAGAAAAAGGAGTTAAAACGGCGATTCACACTTTCAAACATTCAGTCTAAATTTTACGCACAACCCAGTTTATAACACTGGCATAAATCAATTTTTTCTTAGCTAACATACAATGTTCACACCTCAGCTGTCTTCCAATTTTGAGGTTGTTCAAGAATTTCGGCGGGTAAAAAATTAATGTTTTCAAGTATTTTTATTATTTAGTTTATTAAAACGCTTAAAACTTTGTAAAGCGTTTAAAAAAAATAAGAAAAAAATTATCTGTTGTATTTGGGTATAAATCATATAATATTGAATTAGTGTTTTTGTCATAATTGAGTGTATGTCAAACAAAATCATGTCTAAATAATGATTTTAGTTGGCATAAATTTTTTGTTCATTGTTAAAAATATTACAATTTTTATCAAACTAAAACAGAATTTTCTCCATCAGGGTGAAAATAGATGAGTGGTAAAGTAACCACTAGTTCTATGAGAAAATATCACGTGGCAGAGAAAACAGATGATGCAACTAAATAATAATTGGTTACACAACCTCTGAAAACTTTTTTTTAAAATTTTTCTCGCTCGTGGTTTATCTGCTTTGATTTCTTCCTGGCGGAGAGCGGTTACGCCCTTAATTTCAGCCTGGAAGATTTAAGCTTTATTGTTTTAATCCTAATTGGTAAGAACGACCGGCAGACGTCATACACTACACTACATTTATCTTCTATGCCTTGTTTGTTATATAATTTTATCAGGGAAGAGCGCGGAGCGCTCTTTCCTTTATATTAAATGGGTTAAGTCACTGCGCGGTTAACCGTTGTTGATAGCGTCATCGAAAATCACAAAACCTTTAATAGTTTTTTAGCCAATTAAAAATCTAAGCATTTTACATAACTAAAATATTACCCATATTTTTCTGATATTAAAAACCTAAAAACTTTCTGCTAAACATACCTGAATTTCACACTAATAAGCTTAATTTGCTTAACTTTTTTTTGCCTTTTTTTCGGGTCCTCGCAAAAATTTTTTCTGTGGTAAATTATTGGAGCTGATTTTCCGGCATGTAAATACGCTAAATTGCCCCCTCACTACGTTTTTATTCTCGTATATGCTCTATTGCCCGTAGTTAAACCTCTGTTCATGTGAAAAACGACCAGTTTTTTGAAGTTACGCATTAGGTACTGGGGTACTTGTGTGACACTTTTTTCCTTACTGAATTACATATTAAGTAACTTCATTCAGTAATACACATTCTCTTGTGGTTATTTTTTTGGTTTAAATTATAATTCCTTACCTTTTTATAAAAATTACTAATTTTCAACGGAAAGAGCGAAAAAATATTCTTACCACTACTTAGCAGCCATATGGCAACAATAAAAATATTTAAAATAATAAAATGAAATAAATCTTGGGTGACGTGTGAGCGCTGCGGGATACAATGTTTCAATAGACGGAAATTTAAATCAGGTCTAACTGAAAAAATTTAAACCGAAGAAAAACACACTATTTAGATGGTTTTTCCAGGTTGCATACAATTTTACGTAGGTTACCCAGACTTAATTTTTGTATAGTATACTGCTTAAAATTACATTGAAGTTTTGGATATGAAAATAATTGTATTCATATCATGAGGAGACCATGAAGTTTCTTTTAAAATGAGTAAATTTTTTAATGTTTTATATGTTTAATAAATGACATTGAATTCAATGCATTAAAAGGCTGAAATTCTAGCAAAAGACGAAACAAAGTTTCGAAAAAAAAAGCCTTATATTAAATGGAATAGTATAAAGCTACATAAGTCTAAAAACTAAATGCCAGAAAAGACTGAAACAAGTCTCTTTAAAACCTGTAAATTAATAACAGATTTTGTGAAATTTTCAGAAAAACAAAACCGAATAAAAACAATACGTGTAAAAGCTTTAGTTTGCGTTTTTTAACCATTAATAAAACTTAATTCACATAAATTTCTCTCAAAGTGGATTAACTTTTTACATGAGTTAACCAGCTGTAAATACCACAGTATTAGTTAAGTCACACGTCGTAAAAACGATACAAAAAAAGTATAACGCAAGCGTCACAGTAACCATGAAAAATTTCTGTCAAAATAAGTTATCGCATTGCGCATTAAATTTTGTAGTTTATCATTATTTTCGTATAAATCAAAGCATACCGCCGTATAAACGGCTAATTAGAACCAAATATCAAGTTCTAAGTCCGAAAAACATTGAAAAATTCAGATTTAATATAAGGCGACTTTTTCTTTAATGTTTCTATTTATTACATAAAACAAATTAGCTGTCAATGTATTTGTTAAATTAAAAGTCGCCTTATATTAAATCTGAATTTTTCAATGTTTTTCGGACTTAGAACTTGATATTTGGTTCTAATTAGCCGTTTATACGGCGGTATGCTTTGATTTATACGAAAATAATGATAAACTACAAAATTTAATGCGCAATGCGATAACTTATTTTGACAGAAATTTTTCATGGTTACTGTGACGCTTGCGTTATACTTTTTTTGTATCGTTTTTACGACGTGTGACTTAACTAATACTGTGGTATTTACAGCTGGTTAACTCATGTAAAAAGTTAATCCACTTTGAGAGAAATTTATGTGAATTAAGTTTTATTAATGGTTAAAAAACGCAAACTAAAGCTTTTACACGTATTGTTTTTATTCGGTTTTGTTTTTCTGAAAATTTCACAAAATCTGTTATTAATTTACAGGTTTTAAAGAGACTTGTTTCAGTCTTTTCTGGCATTTAGTTTTTAGACTTATGTAGCTTTATACTATTCCATTTAATATAAGGCTTTTTTTTTTCGAAACTTTGTTTCGTCTTTTGCTAGAATGATTATTTATCCAGTAAATTAAGTTTGTTCTATAAATAATCAGCTCATGTGAGCTTTTTTATTAGAATAGCTATGCCAGACCATAGGGAACTTTTGCGTGCCATTGCGCATAACTACAGGTTTAAAAAAAAAACAAAAAACACACACAAAAAACACTCCGTCTATTTGGTGATTTTTAACCAAATAACGAGAAAAAAACAACCAAATATTATACATCCGAACCATACAGTTTCTCTATTTTTTAAATGATTAGTATTTTTTTAATTTAATTATTCTGTGTTTTTTAACCAAATATTTGGTTGTTTTTTCGAAACTAGTTGTAATTTTTTACCAAATAGTGGCTTTATTATCAAATGCTTAGTGAATAGTGCTGGCAGCTATTTAACCAAATATTTGTCAACTTTTATGAAATACTTGGCATTTGAATTACGCAAATAAATTAAAATAATAGAATGCTCCAACTTTTCGGACTGGAAATTAAAAACCCAAGTTACGCCATATTGCCTTACGTTTTGTTTTCTTGGTGGATTACAAAAATCAAATAATCTGGTGTTTTTTAAATCTTTTCTTTAAGGGTGGTTTACGAAAGTTGATAACCATATGATGTTAGTAGGGCTCACCTTCAAAAGAGTCCCGGACAAAAGAGCCTTTGAAAAAATCACAGCTGGCACAGAAGAGTCCTGGCACAAAAGAATTCGGGCACAAAAGAGTCCTGAGAAAATGCGTTCATGCCCCCAAGCGTTCCAAGTGCTGAAGGTCGGCACAAAAGAGTGCTGGCATAAAATCAATTTTTCACAGCTCTCATACAATGTTCACACCTCAGTTGTCTTCCAGTTTAAGGCGTATTTAACACGTCCTTACTCTGACATAATGAGTCAAAAGCGTCGTAAAATACTTCTTACTGTGACTTTTTTTTATCTTAACACATAAATAATCCAAACAAAATCGGGGGGCGTCACGTTGATTTTATACTGATTGTGACTCTTTGGTCAAAGTAACGAAGAAAAGTTAATTTTAGAGATTTTTAGCTAAAAAAAAATTGTTAAAGTTGCTATTTGTTTTTTTGTGAAAAAAAATGTCCAGTTCAAAATAACCACAGTTTTCAATCCTTTCATTAGCGAGCTGGATAAAGTTACCCAGATTTTTTACGTGGTTAAAAACCCAGATAGTTACCCAGATTTTTTAATGTGGTTTTACGTTTTTCGGGATAAAGAACCATATTCTATGTACTGTCTCGTATGCTAATAACGTTTGCGTTAGACTTCAAAAGAATTTCAAAGTTTCTGTAAATTTAAAAATTTTTCTTTCAAACCATGATATTTCAACGACAACTTTAAACCTGGGGGCATTTTTCATAAAATTATACGCTTAATTCATTATGTGTAGTAGTTGTGTTAACGAATCATTATTGACTAATCAAATAAGTTTTAATCAAATACAAAAACTAATAATTAATCACCAACATTTTTATTGTAAATAAATAATAAAGTGTTTCAGTAAAAAAATCGTATTTAACATTTTGAAATCGCTTTGTTATTTTTCCCTAGAAAATTTTTTGAGTTTAGTAAATATTTACCTTACTTACTGCGTATTTTCTGGTGTTATCTATGTCATTTAAAATTATGCTCAATAAATTTTCTTTTCTCGTGTATTTATTTGCATTGCGTTATGATCAGAAGGATTTTAAATAAAACATTTAGCATTAATAATTCGTGTAATTTGCGTAATTCAAATGCCAAGTATTTAGTAAAAAGTTGACAAATATTTGGTTAAATAGCTGCCAGCACTATTCACTAAGCATTTGATAATAAAGCCACTATTTGGTAAAAAATTACCAACTAGTTTCGAAAAAACAACCAAATATTTGGTTAAAAAACACAGAATAATTAAATTAAAAAAATACTAAATAGTTGGTAAAAAAGTACAGAAACCTGTATTGGTTCGGATGTATAACAATATTTGGTTGTTTTTTACTCGTTATTTGGTTAAAAATCACCAAATAGACGGAGTGTCTTTTTGTGTTTTTTGTTTTTTTTTAAACCTGTAGTTATGCGCAATGGCACGCAAAAAGTCCCTGTGGTCTGGTCATCTTGTTGTAATAAAAAGCTCACATGAGCTGATTATTTATAGAACAAACTTAATTTACTGGATAAAAATAAAATATTCTAGCAAAAGACGAAACAAAGTTTCGAAAAAAAAGCCTTATATTAAATGGAATAGTATAAACCTACATAAGTCTAAAAACTAAATGCCAGAAAAGACTGAAACAAGTCTCTTTAAAACCTGTAAATTAATAACAGATTTTGTGAAATTTTCAGAAAAACAAAACCGAATAAAAACAATACGTGTAAAAGCTTTAGTTTGCGTTTTTTAACCATTAATAAAACTTAATTCACATAAATTTCTCTCAAAGTGGATTAACTTTTTACATGAGTTAACCAGCTGTAAATACCACAGTATGAGTTAAGTCACACGTCGTCAAAACGATACAAAAAAAAGTATAACGCAAGCGTCACAGTAACCATGAAAAATTTCTGTCAAAATAAGTTATCGCATTGCGCATTAAATTTTGTAGTTTATCATTATTTTCGTATAAATCAAAGCATACCGCCGTATAAACGGCTAATTAGAACCAAATATCAAGTTCTAAGTCCGAAAAACATTGAAAAATTCAGATTTAATATAAGGCGACTTTTAATTTAACAAATACATTGACAGCTATTTTGTTTTATGTAATAAATAGAAACATTAAAGAAAAAGTCGCCTTATATTAAATCTGAATTTTTCAATGTTTTTCGGACTTAGAACTTGATATTTGGTTCTAATTAGCCGTTTATACGGCGGTATGCTTTGATTTATACGAAAATAATGATAAACTACAAAATTTAATGCGCAATGCGATAACTTATTTTGACAGAAATTTTTCATGGTTACTGTGACGCTTGCGTTATACTTTTTTTTGTATCGTTTTGACGACGTGTGACTTAACTAATACTGTGGTATTTACAGCTGGTTAACTCATGTAAAAAGTTAATCCACTTTGAGAGAAATTTATGTGAATTAAGTTTTATTAATGGTTAAAAAACGCAAACTAAAGCTTTTACACGTATTGTTTTTATTCGGTTTTGTTTTTCTGAAAATTTCACAAAATCTGTTATTAATTTACAGGTTTTAAAGAGACTTGTTTCAGTCTTTTCTGGCATTTAGTTTTTAGACTTATGTAGCTTTATACTATTCCATTTAATATAAGGCTTTTTTTTCGAAACTTTGTTTCGTCTTTTGCTAGAATTTCAGCCTTTTAATGCATTGAATTCAATGTCATTTATTAAACATATAAAACATTAAAAAATTTACTCATTTTTAAAGAAACTTCATGGTCTCCTCATGATATGAATACAATTATTTTCATATCCAAAACTTCAATGTAATTTTAAGCAGTATACTATACAAAAATTAAGTCTGGGTAACTCCGTAAAAATGTATGGAACCTGAAAGAACCATATAAAATAGTGTGTTTTTCTTCGGTTTAAATTTTTTTAGTTAGACCTGATTTAAATTTCCGTCTATTGAAACATTGTATCCCGCAGCGCTCACACGTCACCCAAGATTTATTTCATTTTATTATTTTAAATATTTTTATTGTTGCCATATGGCTGCTAAGTAGTGGTAAGGATATTTTTTCGCTCTTCCCGTTGAAAATTAGTAATTTTTATAAAAAGGTAAGGAATTATAATTTAAACCAAAAAAATAACCACAAGAGAATGTGTATTACTGAATGAAGTTACTTAATATGTAATTCAGTAAGGAAAAAAAGTGTCACACAAGTACCCCAGTACCTAATGCGTAACTTAGAAAAAAACTGGTCGTTTTTCACATGAACAGAGGTTTAACTACGGGCAATAGAGCATATACGAGAATAAAATTCAGGTGAGGGGGCAATTTAGCATCTACGTGCAAAAAATCAGCTCCAATAATTTACCACAGGAAAAAATTTTTGGGGGACCCCAAAAAAAAAAAAACAAAAAAAAGTTAAGCAAATTAAGCTTATTAGTGTGAAATTCAGGTATGTTTAGCAAAAGTTTTTAGGTTTTTAATATCAGAAAAATATGGGTAATATTTTAGTTATGTAAAATGTTTAGATTTTTAATTGGCTAAAAAACTATTAAAGGTTTTGTGATTTTCGATGACGCCATCAACAACGGTTAACCGCGCAGTGACTTAACCCATTTAATATAAGGGAAAGAGCGCTCCGCGCTCTTCCCTGATAAAATTATATAACAAACAAGGCATAGAAGATAAATGTAGTGTAGTGTATGACATCTGCGGTCGTTCTTACAATTAGGATTAAAAAACTAAAGCTTAAGTCTTCCAGGGTGAAATTAAGGGCGTAACCGCTCTCCGCCAGGAAGAAATAAACAATAAACCCGTGAGCGAGAAAAATTTTAAAAAAAAGTTTTCAGCGGTTATGTAACCAATTATTATTTAGTTGCGTCATCTGTTTCTCTGCACGTGATATTTTCTCAAAAAACTAGTAGTTACTTTACCACTCATCTATTTTCACCCTGATGGAATTTATCTTTAGTTTGATAAAAATTGTAATATTTTAACAATGAACAAAAAATTTATGCCAACTAAAATCATTATTTAGACATGATTTTGTTTGACATACACTCAATTATGACAAAAACACTAATTCAATATTATATGATTAATACCCAAATACAACAATAATTTTTTTCTTATTGTTTAAACGTTTTAAGCGTTTTAATAACTAAATAATAAAAATACTTAAAAGCATTAATTTTTTAACCGCGAAATTCTTGAAACAACCTCGAAATTGGAAGACAGCTGAGGTGTGAACATTGTATGTTAGCTGTGAAAAATTGATTTTATGCCAGTGTTATAAGCTGGTTTGTGCGTAAGATTATAGGCTGAATGTTTGAAGGTGTGAATCCCCGTTTTAACTTTTTTTCTTTTTTTGACTATTATTGTACTATTTGTGGAAACCTCTTAAGAAATTTTTGAATGTGATAAACAACTAAGTACAGCTAAAGATATTTATTTACAAATTCCAAAACATATAAGGCGACGTTACTTTACGAAACGGCTAATCTGTTACATTAAAAAAACATTATATCTTTTACAATATTCAACGGACCGGTTGGTGGGGAAGATGAATCTTAAAAACCCAAACCTGGCAACTCGAAGAAGTTCATGTTGAGCTTCCTCAAAACGCCTTTTTTAAATTTTTAACTCAAGGGAGCTCAGAAAGTCATATTAAACTCAGTCGTACCCGCTTCCTTCAAACTCTCCTTCCCAAAAATCCGCAACTATATAACCAACTAAAAATGAGGTGTTTTTGGCCGGGTTTGTATACTTTGAAAGTGTGTCATAATTTAATAAGGCTTAATTTTGTTTTTCCCTTTTCATCCATTGACCTGTCAAAATTGAGTCATAATTATTTCGGATGGGTTCCGTTTAAAAGTTTAATTGCACCTTCGGCACCTATCATGAAGGACCGCAGGTGTGGAGACAAAAAGAGTAATTATAAACTTAGGAAATAATATAAGGAAAACAAAAATTACAAAATAATATTAATAACGTAAATAGTAAACGAGTGTAAATATTAAAAAGAAGTTCCGATTAACATCAGGGGCCTGTTTCATAAAAACCTTTGTAAATTCTTATTTTACAAATCTCCGCCTATTTTTTTGTAAAATACACGATAAAGGTTTTTCGACTTGTAATCCAGGGGGAGCATCTGCGCGCACTGCTCTGCGCTGATTGGTCGCAACCACGTCATTTCATCTCCGCTAAACGATCAATATTTGCCGTGTCCTATATCCTCTATCATGTAATTTACAAAAAATAGGCGGAGATTTGTAAAATAAAAAATTACTAACGTCTTTATGAAATAGGCCCCAGGACTCTTTTGTGCCGATCTCAGCGCTCGCAGCGCTTGGGCACATGAACGCATTTTCTCCAGGACTCTTTTGTGCCAGGACTTTTTTGTGCCAACTGCGATGATTTTTTTTCAGGACTCTTTTGTGCCGGGACTCTGTTAGTAGAACGTTCAAAATATTTGCTATAATGACGTGCTGGTTTATCTATTTCTTCGGGGAAAGTTGCAAATAAAATTTTTCCTTTGAATTATATAAATTGATATTCTAAGAATTTTATGCAAGTATTACATCGCTACCAATCGATTCTCCGTTACAAGTTCTATCTATTTGTGTTCCGAATTTCAAGTCATATAGATTTTATTCAGTTGAGTTATAATTGCTTAAAAAATAGATTTAAAAAATATAAAAAATTTTTCTCTAAATGGTCGGGTAACCAAAATACAGACCCCTTTGTACCCCCAAAATTAGTAAGGGATGATTTTTTTGTTTTTATTATTTATAAACCGTGCTTATATTCGTTTGAAAGCTCTATGCGTGCTGATTTTAAAAATATTAAATTTAGACTAAAATTTTTTATGGTTACCCGGTTACATACCCCTAAATACCCCCAATTTTGAAAAATGGTAATTTTGCCATTTTTTCATTTTAAGTGACGTGTCTATACTCATATGAAAGCTCTCGACGCTCTGATTTCAAAAATATATAGTGTTTTAAATTTTCTTCAGTGGTTACCCAATTTTGCACCCATCAATGTACCCCCTAAAATTCTTAAGAGGTAATTTTATTATAATACCGTCATGTTTATACTTATATTAAAGCTTTAGACACGCTGATCCCAAAAATATATATTTCAACTCGATTCACCCAATGGTTACCATTTTTACAACCCATAATGTACCCCTAAAAATTTTTGGGGGTACATTATGGGTTGTAAAAATGGTAACCATTGGGTGAATCGAGTTGAAATATATATTTTTGGGATCAACGTGTCTAAACCTTTTATATAAGTACAAACAAGACGGTATTAGAATAAATATATAAAAATGACTTCTTAAAAATTTTTTGGGGTACATTTTGGTTGTAAAAATGGTAATCATTGGGTAAATCGAGTTAAAAAAAATAATTTTTTTGACATCAGCGTGTCGAGAGCTTTGATAGGAGTATAAACATGAGGGTATTATAATAAAATCACCTCTTAAGAATTTTAGGGGGTACATTGATGGGTGCAAAAATGGGTAACCACTGAAGAAAATTAAAAAAAACATATATTATTGAAATCAGTGCGTCGAGAGCTTTTATATGAGTATAAACATGAAACTTAAAATGAAAAAATGACAAAATTACCATTTTTCAAAATTGGAGGTATTTGGGGGTATTTAACCGGGTAACCATAAAAAAGTTTAGTCCAAAATTAATATTTTTGAAATCAGCACGCATAGAGCTTTCAAACGAATATAAACACGGCTTATAAATAATAAAAACAAAAAAATCACCCCATACTAATTTTGGGGGTACAAAGGGGTCTGTATTTTGGTTACCCGACCATTTAGAGCAATTTTTTTATATTTTTTAAATCAACTCGCCGAGAGCTTTAAAATGATATATTACTCGTCTATGTAGAAGGGCTGTGTCAAAAGTTTTTTTAGGGGTCAGCCACTGCAGTGCCTTAGGGCATCAAGATTTTTTTGAGACTATCACCAAAATGTCGGACGTAAATTTCCACATAAATCCCCCCGGTCTCAGACCTGTGGCTCTAACAGGTTTTGAGCATAATGTGTTCCCCATACAAAAATTTTTAGCAAAAATCGTGAAATTGACCCCCTTTAACCTCTCGGGGTACCCGACCCAGGTAGGTTACCCCTAACAAATTATATATTTTTGAGCTCAGAAAAGTATGGGCAATCCGCAAAAAAATTTTTGACGTAAAGCCCCATATGGTAAAAAGTTTTTTTGAAAAAAAAAAAAGAAATTCGGCCGAAAAAAATCGACCGTAAATTTCGGCAATTTTGGGGCTAACCCCCAAGATTTTTGAAAAAAATTTTTTTTTCAGGAAGTAGCCAAAAGTACCTAACGCGAGATATTTGCATATTGATCGCGGCGCGTTCAGAAGTTATAAGACCGCAAACAAAAAATTTTTTGTCAACTTTTTTCCAGTATCGCTAAAAAAAACAGAGAATAAATTAAATTTTTTTTATCAGGACTCAATTCTCCGTATTACAATGAAATGTGCCCATCTGTGCATACTACCACTTTTTCATCTGGATTTCACGATATGGTTATTATTGATTATCGATTCGCTACTCTGCGGCAAAATGAGTCGCCGTATTAATATTTCACGAATACATTTAATTCCAAAAAGGTTAGGTTCAAATTTATTTATGCGCATAGTAAAAGGCGGAATTTTGGAGATTAAATTTCGCAGATAAATTTTGATTTTTTTTTTTTTGGTTCTGCGATAATTTTGATAGCAAAATTCACGGTCATGATAAAATATGTAGATTAAGTAATGATTAAATTTTTAAATCAAAACTGATTTTTTTTGGTAAAACTTATCTGATTTTAAATTTTAAAAGTTATTTAGTGATTTTCGGAAAAGTCTTAAATTTCTGTTCTCATTTTTTGATAAATCTAAACTAAGTTTTTTTGTTGTTTTTGTTTGTCACACTGCTTTTAATTTCTAAGCCGATCCTCGTAAAAATTTAGTTGGTTCCAAACGTTCCATTAAAAAAATGTTATTCAATGTTAAAACCTCAATAAGTCTGCCAACCCAAAAAGAACTTAGAAATACGACGCTATAAAGAAATTCGACAAAAATTTAAATGTACAGAAAGCAGGGCTATCGCTGAGATTTTTTCAAAAAAAACCCAGATTTGGTACGAAAAACCCAGATCAGTGACAAAAAACCCAGATTCCTAAATTTAAAAAAAACAGCTACTATAGACGAATTCTATCAGGGTGAAAATAACTAGGTGGTATAGTAACCACTCGTTCTTCGAGAAAATATCAAGTGAAAAGAAACAGCTGACGCAACTTAATATTAATTGGTTACATCAAGAATATATAATACAAGAGAATGTCCGACTGTACACTAAATTTTTGACCGAAATTTTGCGAAAAAAGTCGCACTTTCGAATTCATGTGCGACTTTTCACGCAAAACTCCGCCATTTTCCGCTAGTTTTCCAGCGCTGCGATTTTTAACACAGTGTTAGTTTTTTTTTGCAGTGGGGACTACGACATCTTTCGCACTCTATACTGCTTTATTTGCACTGCGATTATTTTCGCACTGCGAGTCTGGCTGCACAACGAAAAAATAAAACAAAACGGAGCGAAAATTTTCTGTTCAAATGAGTAAAAGTCGTTTTTTTACCTTAAAATGTTAACACTTTTTAGTTTTAATGAAATAAAGTAACTCTCCAACGTTTTAAAATTAATTAAAACAAGTTTCGAAGTGTTTTACTCCATTAAAAATGATTACCAGCGTCTGTATTTTTTTGTTGCGCAGTTAGACTCGAAGTGCTAAAATAATCGCAGTGCAAATACAACAGCATAGAGTGCAAAAGAAGTCGCAGTCCCCACTGCGAGAAAACAAACACTGTGTTAAAAATCGCAGCGCCGGAAAACTAGCAGAAAATGGCGGATTTTTGCGAAAAAAATCGCACACAAATTTAAAAGTGCCACTTTTTCCGCAAAATTTTGGTCAAAAGTTTAGTGTACAGTCGGACATTCTTTTGTGTTAAATATTCCTGCTTACATCAACCCTGACAACCTTTTTTATTATTTTTATTTTCGCGCGTTTATTACTATTTCTTCCTGACGGCGAGCGGGTATGCTCTGAATTTCAGCCTGAAGGATTTTAACTTTAATCTGTTGCAAAACAAACAACAACAGTATAAAATATCAATACTTTGATCATTTTTATTCTGAGATTTGGCTCATCAAGATATATGATTTGGTTAAAAAAAACAACAGATTTTTCTGTTCTCGTGGGCGGGCAGCTTGCGGCTCGAAGCACTGCAAATTTTAAATTTTTTTTTAAAAATATTTTTTTTTATTTCGCATAAACCAGGATACAGAAGGCCGATGTTACTCAGCACCAGGGGGGAGGCAATCTCCGTACATAGTGCAAAATATGTGCCGGACCAAAAGTTTGACGCATCATTTGAGGGGGTAAATTATTTTTTCACGGCAAAGACGTTTTATAAATGTAGATTTGGTATTATAACTTTTATATACTATCTAAAATTTCGTCATTTGAACCTTACATTGGTTAATTTACTACATTATAAAATACTCCCCAACCCTTCCGGCTGATTTTTGTAAGGATTTTTCTTTTACTTTAAACATTATAAAATTTATAAAATTGTCATATAAATCTTAATGCATCCTTAAGGCATAGAATAAATCAATAAAAAAATTTTCTGCTTCGCGGAAAGTTCAAGTTTCCAGTATTTTACTGCTTCATTTGTTAGCTGAATGTTATAAAAAACTAAGGACCCGGTAGTCAAGCGTTTATTTTTTAATAATTTTGCCAGCCATTAAATATTTATCTTTATATGAAATTTATTAAAGTGACTGAACATAGTTTAATCTTAAAATGGAATTTTTATATGAGTTTAAAAATGTTCAAGCTATTCACTTGATGCATATTGGCGTGGCACGCCTGTACCAAACCAGCACAACTTGTTTATCAAATTAATAAATTTTAGAGTACCTATAAAATATAGGGGAGGCAATTTCCGCACATAGTGCAAAATATGTGCCGGACCAAAAGTTTGACGCATCATTTGAGGGGGTAAATTTCATCCAATATTAACGATCTTATATTGAAACTGACCGCAAAAATCTCAAAAATTTTAATAAAATGCTCGTTTTAAAAAAACTGAAGATTTAACTTTTAGTTACCCAAATGTTTACCAAGTGGTCGGTCGTTTTTTTATGTATGTTAAAGAGTGATGCAGCCTGGTGCACCATTTGATTCTGGGAAAAACCTAATGCATCACAATTTCACCCCAGGGTTCACTGTATACACATATAAAATTTTGACCCGATTTATTTTTAAATAGATGAGCACTGCCGCGCTGAAATAACGCTTTGTGTCAACGCGTTAAAAACTGCAAATCAAAGTAGGGTTACTTTGGAAGTGTATTGCGATCGAAAAATAATATTGAACACACATATTTTTTACACTAAATTCATCAGAAAAAAACGGGCTTGAACCTCATTACCATTTCAACCATATTGGGCTGTTTTTGACTTTTAAGAGCAGCGCCCGAAAAATGGCAAAATTACGTTCGATTTTCTTAGCATTTTTAGGGCCTAAAAAATAATATTTGTGGAAAAGTTTTTAAAAATATAATATTGGCCTCCGATTGCCTGATCGATAGAAATTGCACAGTAGATTTACCATATGAGGTCGTTTCACACTTACCGAAGAAAATTAGTTTTTTTGACATATACCCTTTTTCGAAAAAATGATAAATTTGTATACATAAAAGAAATAATTAGAACTCGCTCCACGTAAAGCTACAGACACATTCGGGGCACCGAATTGTGGATCTTGTTACGGGCTTTCATTTAATTTCCCTTACGGCTTTTAATACTTTTTTTGAATTGAACTACAATTTTTTGAAAATTTAGAGTAATTATGTGTCATTTTGCACCACATATGTTGCTCAAAATATACCTAATGAAAAAGGTTTTTTTAAAAAAACGGATCGCCGGGCTCTTGCCACATGTGTGTGCTAACTATACAAAATAAACCTATTTTCCAAACATTAAATCGTGAAATTGAACACAGTCCCCGCGTGAAACGTGCATTTTTAACGTAAAAATGTTCATTTTCACAAAGGGTTAAGCGACCTTTAAAAATAATTTATCTCGTTTATATTAGCAAAAAATAATAGCCCAACTTTTATCTTTCAGAATTTATCCCGTTTGTCACAAACGAACCACATGGGCTTGAGCTACATGACCGCAAAGTTGGCCCCAGGAGTGAAGTTTTTTCACAGATTTAGGTTATTTTTTCGCATATTTTAGTACTATAATAGCAACAAGAGTTGCTTCTTAATGAATGCAGTGAACTAAATTACCCCTCCATAACGCATGGAGTGTAATGAAAATAAAAAAATACATTCATATTGTTGCACCACTTTGACCACAACTACAGAACATTTTACCAGCTTAAATTTGGACCTTTGGCACCTCAGTTTTATTTGAAAATTTATCATAATGTGTTTGTTCAAGACACCTTAAATATCAATGAGCAATATGCTAACTGAACGAAGAACAAACGTATTGCTGTTTAAGTTTTACTATTATAGTATTTTTAATATTTTAAAATTTGTTTTTTTGCCATATTTTTGACGTTTTACTTTTATATAACTTTTCTGCTCTTTTATAGGTCTTTAACTCCAATTTTTTATCCTTTTGTATCTATCTGTATGCGCTGTTTTGTTCTAATTTTCCGGTTATCTGCGCGTTTTAATTCTTTATTGTTTCTAGTTCTTTTTTTTGAATTATTATTTTGATTTTAAAAAGCGTTTTGTATATTTTTATATAATTTTGTGTAATTTTTATTTAACTATCTATATTGCATATTTTTTTGCAAGTAATTTGGCCTATCCTTACAGAATAATATTTTAAATGTATTACTAAGAATGAGTATACGTACATGCATTTAGAAATTCACTTTTTTTAATTAAATTTAATCAAGAATCAAATTTTGTACTTGTTTTCATTGCAGTAGTACAATAAATTATTAGCCAAAGAAAAGGGTGCAAAAAAAAGCAAAAAAGGTGGCTTTTATAAATAGTTTCCCTGACATTTTTTAAACTATTTAAAACAAAGTCATTATCATCTCCATCCATTATTATTCCTCTTCAACAATAATTATCGGAATATATAGTTACTTTCTATTACTTGAAGGTGCGGTGTGGAGTGGAGTCAAACTTTTTGTTTTCGATTTTGATGATTTTTTTGTAAAAACCTTACCCCTGCCCCTATAGCCTATAAAAATTTTTTCATCTAAATATCTCCGAATGTTTCAGGATATATGACCCTCCCAAACGGCTTTTTTCGACAATTCTGTACTTAAAAGTAGAAGTGGCCAATGGGTATAATATATCCAAAGTTACAAAACATCCATTCAAAGAAAGCGGCTACTTTCTACTTTTATTTGACACCTTGATTGCTAAGATTGGTGCAGTATTTGTCTGGATATTGCGTTTCCTGTACAAAAAAACCTTCGATTTTTTTGTTAAAAACATCAAAAGACGGCAGTAATTTAATGAAGTTTGCTCAACATTTTTGCCTACTCTTCGTATTTTTAGCGAAAAAATCGAGTGTTTTTAAACGGAAAACGCAATATCTCTAGAAATACCGCTCCAATCTTAACAATCAATGTATCAAATTAAAGTAGAAAGTAGCCGTTTTCTTTGAGTGCATATTTTGTAACCTTATTTTTTATACATATTGAGCAATCTGTCACGTAGAGAATTGTGAAAAAAAAAGCAATTTTCGGGAGGTTTCATCACTTGAACCACTGGAGATATTTTGATGAAAAAATTTTGTGGGCTATTGGGGCAAGGATAAGGTTTTTACAAAAAAATAATCAAAATTGAGGACAAAAAGTTTGACTCCGCACCGCACTTTTAAGGCTTTACAAAAAAGTAACCAATTTTTCGTTTTGTAATTTCCTAAAAATAGAAAAATAACAATGGCTATAAAAATATAATTAAAATATTAATATTTCAGTGTGAAAAACCCTAATATGCCAATAAATAGTATGTCAGTATACAGCGACACGCATTATGTTGTCCACGACCTTGACAATTTGAGAGACCCACGGAAATTACGGGGGTAAGTTATATTAAATTATTAAATTTAAATTACGAGGGTAAGTTATATTAAATTATTAAATTTAAATTACGAGGGTAAGTTATATTAAATTATTAAATTTAAATTACGAGGGTAAGTTATATTAAATTATTAAATTTAAATTACGAGGATAAGTTATATTAAATTATTAAATTTAAATTACGAGGGTAAGTTATATTAAATTATTAAATTTAAATTACGAGGGTAAGTTATATTAAATTATTAAATTTAAATTACGAGGGTAAGTTATATTAAATTATTAAATTTAAATTACGAGGGTAAGTTATATTAAATTATTAAATTAAAATTACGAGGGTAAGTTATATTCAATTATTAAATTTAAATTACGAGGGTAAGTTATATTAAATTATTAAATTTAAATTACGAGGGTAAGTTATATTAAATTATTAAATTTAAATTACGAGGGTAAGTTATATTAAATTATTAAATTTAAATTACGAGGGTAAGTTATATTAAATTATTAAATTTAAATTACGAGGGTAAGTTATATTAAATTATTAAATTTAAATTACGAGGGTAAGTTATATTAAATTATTAAATTTAAATTACGAGGGTAAGTTATATTAAATTATTAAATTTAAATTACGAGGGTAAGTTATATTAAATTATTAAATTTAAATTACGAGGGTAAGTTATATTAAATTATTAAATTTAAATTACGAGGGTAAGTTAATATTAAATTAAAAAACTAAAACGAAATTTTTATGAAACATTATGAAAGGTAGACTAAACGATGTCAAAAAACAACACAATGTCTGCTAAACTTTTTACTTCTTTTATGAAGTAGACGGCTTTATTTTTGCGATTTTTTCATTTGGTTTAAATTTCTAAGAACCAAACCAAACCGTGAGTTAAGTACTTAAAAATGTATTCTCAGTACACAGGAGTATTGCCAATAAACGACTACAAATTTGTCTTAATTAATAGTAAACTTAAATGTTTGTGACTATAGAAACCACTCTTTTTACTTAAAATTAAGCTTTAGTTTAAAAATTAAATTATCGAGGAAAGTTTAATCGAAGACCGCGTCAATCTTTAAAGTCTTTGTAACTATCTCGATTTTTACCAAAATAATTTTTCTAAATATCAAAAATACGCCAATTAAATGCTTATAAAATCAGCGGTCAGAATTTTATTTATGTTTGGTTGAATTACTTCTCAAAATAATTTAAGTGTTTAGAAAAACAACAGAGAATTTGTGGTTGTTTTTTTACAGTTTTTGAAACTTGAAGCCCAAAACAAAAAAAGCTCCAACTCAAAGTGTCCACGGATCTAACAAAAATTCTGCGATTTTTAAATCGACACGACCATCGGTTAAACATCTCTGTATAATTCTTTAACTAAAGCTCGCTTTCTATAATCACAGGAGTATAAGATGTAAATTAAAAGAAAATATTTTTTTCTTGTTCAGATTATGTTTTAGTTGTTGTTGTTGTATAACCTGAAACTTATCTTCCCTATGCAGATTATGCAAAGGGCAGGCGCTAAGACAAGCCAGGAGGGGCGAAAAAGTTTCACCCCTATGGTTGAGACTCTTCTTCCAACATTAATAACGTTGGCAACCTTTACCGCTAGAGTGTTCACTGCATGCAGTGTTCACTCATTCCGAGGTCTTCGTCTAAAGGATTTTTTAAGTCGCCTTATATTGATCTTACTATTTAACGTCGTACATGGGCAGTATAGGTATTCCTGCAAGGCCAGTGGTACAAACTCCATACAGTACAAACTCCAATAGAGCTGTATTTGTCCACTGATTTGCTAGATGGAAAACTGCCATGTGTGGCCGACGTACAACAACCTTTTTCTAGCCATGCCAAGCTGGACTCATTTCTATGAGAGAAAAGATCCAGCAACCAGGTGGTACCCGTAGGGTGCTGCCCGTATGTTTTAGTGTACTGTAAACGGACTTTTAAACCGTTCCAAAATTATGGAATTTATGAGGAGCAAAAAATAAATTCAAAAACTTAAAAACTGAAATTTAAACCCATATTCTTGGTCTAGGCAAATTAAATTTTAAGCAATCAGATATAATTTTTATTCCAGCCAAGTTCCATTTTGGTGTTACGGGTATTTTTAAACCGTTACAAAAAAATTTGAAAAGCCGCCGTAAAATTTCAAAATATATTTTAAATTATTTATCGCTATCGATTTCCGCTGATTTTAATTATTTTGTTTTAAAGTTTTATACAATATTAAAAAACATATCAGTAAATCTGACGTTTCTTTTGTGTTTGTCTTATTTTTTTTTTGATGCATTGCAGTATACCTTCTGACAGTTTGTAGTGCGTTCATGTTTTCAGCTGCATTTTTGTCAACTACAGTTTCTGCTGTTATGTAAATGTTTTAAATGTACTTTATTTTCGTTTATTTTAAATTCACTTTATTTTAAATGTACTTTACTTTATTTTCGACTCTAAAATTTCTCGTTTTTTAATATATATTCTCGTTAAATTTTAGATGGCGCTTAAACAGAGCGCTGGAACAAAATCAAACTCCGATATGGGTAAACCCTTTCGAGCTCGTATCACCTCACAGATTTGACGTTCTTCTTAAACTACCGTTAGCTATCGCATTTTCTGAGGTACATATACATTAATAGTATCTGTGATTTTCTTAAGTTAGTTAGGCATTAGCTTTAAAAAACCTTATTATCCCAGGTTTTTTTGTGAATTTCTAGACAAATTTTAATTGAGAAGTTTAAATAATCAGAAATGGCACCAAAAATAATTGTTTTATTTTTTGTTGTTGTAATTTTCACGTTTAACCCATTCCTCAGATCGCCTTTTCCCCGGTTACCACGGTGAAACTTTCGTCCGACGGTGGTGATATCGTCGTCTGACCGATGCAGTTTGTAAATTTCACCGTGTTTCACTCCACCTATCACCTAGTTCATACTTAAAGGGTACGTAATACTCTATCCGTTTTTTTAAACTGCATACTTTTAGTTAAATTTAATTCAGCTTTAGATACTTTAATTAACTTGTTCACTGTTCACACTCATTGTTCACTTTTTTACACTTACTTTGATAAGAAAATTGCAGTAATTAAATCTGGTACGTTAGCAAGTATGCAAGTTTTCACCACAAATAGAGTATTACTTAGGTATGACCTAAGTGATACGTTGATTAATGCGCGGTGAAGTTTACACACCGCAATGGTCAAACGAAGATATTACACCGTTGAAAAAAGATTTCACTTTTGTAATCGGGGGAAAGGCAATTGCAGAAACGGGTTAAATATTGTAGATTTGTTATTTTTTAGAGAAGAAAAATTTGTGGACTTTTATTAATAAACTAATAACTAGTTTTAGAATAAAGAAATACCATTTTATCAGAAAATTTACAATTCCCACATTCAACATTGGAATCACTTCCGGGAGGGCAAAAAAAGTTCAAAATCCGATTTCATTCGAGTGTTCAAAGTATGTCCGATAGTTTTTTTTAATTAATCGTCTTGTTTTTATATTTTGCTGCTCAAATTTATATAGGAATTAAAGATGAAGTCCATCAGGATGAAATTAGCGAGGTAGTTAAAAAACCACTCATTCTCTGAGAAATTATGACGTGTGAGCAAACAAGTGACGCAACGTAATAACAATTACCAGCCACAACATTTTTTTTGTCTTGTGCGTTTATTCTTAAATTCTCCTTGAAGGAGACTTCAGCTTTAGGCAAATATTTGCATAAAATCACTCATATCGTTTGATAATCAAAATCATAAGAGTGGAATATTTATTTGTTTTTACACGGCGCTAGGAAGAAATACATTCATAAACAAATGCATAATATAAATAAATAAATAAATAAATGCATAATATCTTCAGAAAGAATATCTTGTAAAACACTTTAAAATTTTTAACTAAAAAAATTTTATCCTAAGCCTAAGCAAAAACTGAAAATCAAGCTAAAAAACCTAAAAAATCTTAAAAAACCAAAAAAAATTTGGAAAAATTCCAAATAATGTACTGTTTAAAGAAATATTTTTTCCGAAAATATTTTGCATAAGGTATTTCTTCCGGACCCCAGTATTTTATTGTTTTGCCAGTTACATTTCTACACTGAAGAAAATATGAATATCATATCATAACCAGAGAAAACAAAATGAGTTATCATGATTTGTATAATCATCAATTTAAAATCGTCGTGATTTTGAACCTAACTATTTTATGTAAATATAATGTTCAAATTCATTACTATATAGCTTCCCTTTTCAGGTTGTTTTGAGAGGAAAATAAAATCGGGTAATTTTAAAAATTTTTTTAAACAAAATGTTTTGCAGAGGATGTTGACAGATATCCAAACAAATGGATTTAAGAAGGAAAAAGCTATTCCAGTTTACCTTTCTTATTTACGTAAGAACCAAGTTTTTTTAATTATTGATAGCTATGATTTTTAACCCTTTGGGATTTTTTTTGTTTAAAAAGCGCTGCAAATCCCTAAAAGGTATTCCACGTCAGTGCTGCTCAGTGTTAAACCCCGCGTCGCCGTCGGGATCCGCCCCAAGTTAGCACTGACGCGGAATCCTTTCGGATTATTGCAGCAAAACTTATATAACGTAACCATGAACACTAGATGACGTTTTAAAGGTACTTATCGTGACGTGTTGCAGCAAACTGAATCCCAATGGTTTAATATAATGATGGCATTGATTTTGTCCTAAAAAAGAAAGTATAGGCACCTTGCACTGGAACTCGGTTTATACATGAAGTATGCAATATACATAAGTGTCATCATAATGGATAATTACCGTATCTCCTACTTATCTTTCGTAGTATGCAGATCAACCGATCGAAATTTCGCGCGCTTTCGATCGCTTGATCTGCATACTACGAAAGATAAGTAGGAGATACGGTAATTATCCATTATGGTGACGCTTCTGTATATTGCATACTTCATGTATAAACAGAGTTCCAGTGCAAGGTGCTATAATACAAAAAATAATATATTGATATAAAAATATAGCAAGTAAAACCTTATACAATAATATATAATATAAGATTAATGTAATAAGGTAACATCTAAAAAGTTTACAGTAACACAAAGAATGGTGTCCTTCAAAAACTCACCAGTAAATTTAGCATGATTTAAGGATTTTCGTCGTTACTGCGGCAAAATGGGCCACAATGCGTATAAAATACGTGCTACTGTGACCCATTTTAAATTTAAAACAGGACCCTATGAACTACATAATAAGTCACAGTCACGTTTATTTATTATTGACTGTGGCTCATTTTGCCGTAGTAACGACGTTTTGCTTTGGTTATTTAAGAAAACAAATGATTACTTTTTGTGATTTAGGTTGCTCATCAGTTTTATTTAATTTTTTTTAAAATTTCATGTTGTGTTTTTCAAGAATTGCCGAAATAGTTTCTGCTTCTTTATTCAGCTTTAAAATTTAGTTTAAAAAAGCAAATTACTTTTAAAAGCTTATATGTGTGGTTTTTACATATTAAAAAAGGTCTGATTTAAAAAAAAAGATTTTACAGGCTTTCGAAGTAAGATTTTAGAGTGTCAACCTTTCAAAATACAAGTTTAATAAAAAAACCAAGTTTATTTTATTTAAAAAAAATTTAATCAAACTATGTGTATTTAAAAATTATGCAAAAAAGCTATGTAAAACGTCCTCAATGAACATGAAACGAATTTTTATTTATTAAACTGTATAGGAACACAGTAAAATAAAAAAATTGATCTTTCTAAACAAAATAAAAAAATTTGTTGTAAACTTCTAGATGATGGAACTAAAGAGTTATTGTTGCAAAACGGTGCTCACAGAACTAGCGCAGCTGTGGCTCTCGGTCAAAATCTCACTTACGTAATAAGAAGAACTTCACCACACGGTAAAAAAAAATCACACCACTACCATACTCTTAGGCCCTGTTGCACCATAACTACTTAAATTAAGTAGACTACTTAAGGCTGGTTCATACTTATGACAAAACGTCCTTCGGACAAAGTCCAAAGGACAATTTTAGAAAAGCCAAAAGTCCTTTGGACAAGTCAAAACGTCTTTTGGACTTTTTCTTTTGGACGAAGTATGAATGCTACTTAGAATTTGTCCAAAATCCAAAGGGAAAAGTCCAAAGGACAAAAAGTATGAACACGTTGTCCTTTGAATTTTGTCCTTTGGACAAAGTCCAAAGGACGTTTTTACGCTGTATTTGTCCTTTGGACAAAGTCCAAAAGACTTTTGTCCTTTGGATTTTGTCCATAGGACGTTTTGTCATAAGTATGAACCAGCCTTTAGAGTGACCGTGAATGTGTACATTTTATACAGATTCACAGCTACTTAAGTATTTTACTTAATTTAAGTAGTTATGGTGCAATTGGGACTTAGAGTCGTAAATACTTGACGTTGTTGTTGTTGTTGCATTACCTGAAACTTATCTTCCCCATGCAGATTATACAAAGGGCAGGCGCTAAGACAAGTCAGGAGGAGCGAAAAAATTTCACCCTTATGATTGAGTCTTATGATCTATGGTTGAGACCTATGGTTCAACATTAATAACGATGTTAGCAACCTTTACCGCTAGAGTGTTCACTGCATGTAGTGTTCACCCATTCTGAGGTCTTCGTCTAAAGGATTTTTTAAGTCGTCTGATATTAATCTTACTATTTAACGTCGTACATGAGCAGCATAGGTGTCCCTGCAAGGCCAGTGGTACAAACTCCACACACACTAGAGCTGCATTTGTCCACTGGTTTACTAGATGGAAAACTGCCATGTGTGGCCGACGTACAACAACCTTTTTTCTAGCCATGCCAATCTGGACTCATTTCTATGAGAGAAAAAATCCAGCAACCAGGTGGTACCCATAGGCCCATTGGATGCTGCCCGAAGGTCAGCACAGTCCTGGTAGCACAATGGCACACGTTGTCTGTAGTGTGTGTGTTTTTATGTGTATATGTCTGTGTCTTCGTGCGTGCAATGCTGCATATGTGATGAGTGCCAATGTACCAGCATGCATGCGTGTATATAGGTAATGGGTAGTGTAATACCAATATGAAACATCAGAACGATTTCTTGATGTCATTATTTTATTATTTGTGGGTCTTTGGTATTCACGAGTGCAGAATTGAAACTTGTTATATGTGTATGTTGTTCATATTACAAAATCAGATAAGTGTGGTGTTGTATTGTTTTTTTGTTTGTGATAAATGAGATTCTATGTTCTTGTTTAGTCTGACTGTGCTATTTTTCTTTAAAATATATCAGTACTATGTCTTTTGCCCCTGTTTATTATAAAAAAATACAAAAAATAAAGTTGAATAACTTTTAGGATGGACCTATAAATTTTTTAAGAAGAAACAAATTCCTGAAGAATACTTGGATTATGTGATGTTCAACTGGCTGGAGTTTCGACGAAAAAGCGCCGTTCTTCTCAACCCTATACAATTGCTAATATTTTGGCCAAAATCCACTGGTGATTTAAATGCAGCGCTATATTTTCAAAAAAACATAAATTTTTTATTTTCCTCATTTTTGAAATAATTACAAAATATCTCCTTTTAATGCTCTAGTGATAAAAATGTTATTAATATTTTTATTTTGCATTTAGCTGGCAAAACATCGAAAGAAAGTAACAAACAAAAAACTCATAAATCAACGTATTTAATTTTTATGCTAACTTAGTTTTTAATTTGGAAATTATAACTGAGATTATTAGTTTAACATGGAGATTTCTCAAGATTAGTTTAAAATTGTAAACTATATTTTTTAGAAAAAAAATACACCAAAAATTAAAGTATTTTATATCAGAATAAAAAAGTTTTAAATACGGTTTTATAATTGGAACCAACTTAAAGTCAACGTTTGTTTTTGATGAATTTTCAATTCAATACTTCTAGGATCAAAAATATATTCTTAAGTTTTCACTATTATTATACTTAATGTTTTTAATTTTTACAACATTTGTGTATTATTTAAACTACCGTAGAGCTGCAAAATGAAATCGGCATCAAACCCCAGCAAGCCATTGAAGAAGCTTTGAATCACAATATATCATTTAAAATTTGGTACCATAAATCAGTAATTTTAAATCGAAACGGTTTAGCACTATATTTGCAACACGTTTTTGGAAACAAACGATGGGTATAATAACAGTCAATTAGATATACATTTATTTACCACTGATAATATGGGGTTTGGCGAACTGTGAAAGCTTATAGAGCTGAAACTTAAAACTCAAAATGGGAAACTTTAAGCTGAAAATATGAAACTTGAAGCCGGACGTAGAGAAATTTCTAAAATAAATTGAAATCGTTTAACCCTATATTTAACCCTTGCTTAAGGCCAAACCTAACCCCAACATTTTTTATTGCTTTTTTTTAGCTTTAACATACCATGTTCACGACGGCAAGTTCGCACCTTTTTGTGACGGTGGCAAGTTTTCTGTTTTGTACCATTTAGATATAAGGCTGCATTGTTGAGCATTCACATGTCAAAAAGTGTTTTTCGATTTTTTTTTGTTTTTTTTTTCGAAAACAGTCTTTGAAAAAAACATACACATACAAAAACCATATATTTTGAGCAAAATTACAATTTTTACTTTGAAGAAGATGCCTTTTGACACTATCAGAAATAAAAACCCAGTAGTTGTTAATGTTATTTATAAAAAAAATGTTCTTTGGATTTTAATAATGTTGGAGATAAAAAGGCTTGTAAAATTTTTCCTTTTCTGCACTACCTTTTTTTGAAAGTCGGGCATCTATAAATTTAGAAAAAATATTAGTCGCGGATATTTAAAGATTGCATTTAAAAACAAGAGATAAAACGTTTATTGTATAGTTAAGGCGTTTCGGGCTCTACCTGATCCATCATCAGTTAATTATATCTAAAATAAACTATTTAGCTGAATATACATTGCGTTGAATCCTAAATGTCTAATGTATACAATAGGCATTTCATCTCTTGTTTTTGTTGCAATCATTAAATTTTCATTTTTTTTTTTGACAAATCAATATTTGTGGAAAAGTGAAAAATCGCATAACTTTTTTATACCCGATCGCTCGCAGATCTACAAATTAAAAAAGAACGTCTATGCTTCCGGAGACGTTCAAAGATTGGAATTTTATTGGTTGGAAGGAAAGAATTTGACGATGCTGAAATCGGCACTGGACTTCGTTCGCCAATTGTATTTCCACAGATATTCTCACCACTACAAGAACACCTGTCATTTGACTGGCGGACTTGAGGACACTAGAATATTGTCGCAAATGGCGCTGCACGCGAATTCTATCGATTACTTAAACCGGGTGAGGAGTTAAGATCAACAATAAGAGTTAAAAAGGGCGGCCCTGCAAATTTTGGTGTTTTTTTCATTTAAATAGATACGCAAGGTCGATGTTAATCGGCTTGCGTATCTATTTAAATGAAAAACTAAATAATGTACATAGCAATATTAATAACAAACAATCGATGTTATCACAATGTAGCGTGTCTTAATCGGGACCCGATCCTGGGCCTTAAGTAAAGTAATCCAAGACGTACGTTATAATACTGCGCCACGTTCAAAACATGCTGAATTTGATCGCTTGTCGCTATCTTAAAAAATGCCTGTACCTATATAAAGTGTAAATTTAAAACCAAAAATCCCCAAATTACGCAAGGTTAAGTCATATTTACTTAAAAAAACTATAAAGTTTGTCATTTGTAATTTGTATGAAGTTCCAAAATTTTACGACCGTTGAAATATTATAAAAATATGAGGTCTTAACCATACTGCAAAGTTAAAATCCTTTTTAATAGCTCTTATCGTTGTACGAAATACATTTTACTAGTGAAAACGTTTTATTAAAAAGGCAATTATTTATCGGGTCGCGCCATTTTTTAAAATAAAAACATTTAAAAATTAAAGACAACTCACAAAAATAAAAAAAATAAAAGTATAATTTTAAACCTAAAGGTAATTTTTTATAAAATAATTTTATAAAAACTAAATTTTTTTAATTCATTGTATTGAAACGTCTATGAAAAGTTTGCATATAAGTTTAGTAAGATAAATTAGGAGAAAAGCGGACACCAAAAAAAGCCCAAAAATTTTTTTTGCTCCAAATTTTCTTAGGGAACAGTTTTTTTAAGCAAAAATATTTAGAAAAATAAAACGTCAAGTTTTTTAGCTCCTTAAACTTTGAATAAGGAACCTCGGCGTGTGATAAAGGCGTCGACAATTTTTTTATATAAAAAACTCTATAAAAACAAATTTAAATTGCTAATATTAATTCAAACAATTTTTGTCGCACAGGGGGAAACACAAAAGTTCACTCCTTGCCAGGTTCCGTCCGGTGAATCCTGCTGGCAAATTTCCAAAACCATGGGAGCGCTATTTTCCTGGACAACGGCGGCTGAGAAGATTTTTATCCCACCGCCCGATTTGAAGTTTATTTTGGGGTGGGAAGCGACGTTCGCCGCCCTCGGTTATAAAACCTCGGGAAAACTGTCGATCGTGCACAGTTCAGCGGATGACTCCAGATTCACGGTATTATTTCGGAATCTTACCGACGCGGGGATCAGTCGGACGGCGGATATGAGCGTCAAAAAATACCACGGTGTGCTGGTCGACGAACTACTTGCGAATCCCGACAATGTGATGTACTGTTACGGAATGCCTTTTGTATTTTCGACTCGAATGAAAATGTTTCAAAACAATTAAAAAGAAAATTCAGGAAATTATTGCGCTCTTTTGGGATAATTTTTATCTTCTCGCCGTGAACAAAAAGTTTCCAAGAAAAATTCCGACACTCTGCTATTTTTGTTGGAGGCAAAGAGTTTAAAGAATTAATCCCTAGTAGTGGTGTTCCCCGAGCTCTGCATCTCTGCTTTTAGGGGCTTATGAGCAACTCCCGAGTTCCGGAGCTCTATTCTATTTGTGTCTAATTTAATAAATAATTTAAAAAAATGAAATTCTTTTGCCAAAGTTTTTTTTAGCAAACTTTTTTTTTCAAAATTTATTTAAAACAATAAAAATAGTAATAGTCTTAAAAATGCACACAGAGTAACTTTAAATCTATTTCTAGCTTAAATAAGCTTGCTCATTTAAACGGAAGAAACTGGAGCTCTGGAGCTCCCTCGGCTTTAAATAGCCGCAGCTCTGGAGCATAAAGTTTCTACTAGAGTAGAAAATTACTACATCTAATTCCCACAATTTGTTGCTTCGTCAGATATGTCAAAAAACTCGTCAAAAATGTATAATATGCCGAAAAACGGGCTACTCTTAAGAAAAAACTGGCATAAACCTGTGCGATTAAAATCACACACTGCATAGGCACTTTTCTTTAATGGTTTTGTTTTTCTATTTTGATAAACGTAAATTTATGGAGAATCTATCACTATAATGGTGTATCTAAACAACAGGCCAATTTATTGGTTCATTTTCAAAGTAATTTAAATTATTTTTTGCATACGTCTGCGCAATTATTTTTTCTTGTGCGTTGTACAGTCGAACATTTTTTTTAAAAACGTTGTTTTTTTAAAAACTACGTTTAAACAACGTCGCACATTTTTTTTGCATTCGCAATTTTTTTTGACATGTTATAAATTTTAGAATATACAAAAATTGATTTAACTGCAAGTAGGTTTCATATTATGAACAAGAACTTTCATTTTTATTAATTGTGATTCTGGTTTTTGTTTATTATTAACGGAAAGTAACGCACATTTTTTTTTGATTATTTTCACTTTATATTTTGTTAGCATGTAAAATAAATATTTAAAAATGTATTTTTATTAAACAAAAATTTATTCCAGTGTGATGTGCAGTGAGATGCAAAGAATAATAACGGCTAATAACGACTAATTTATGGCACAATTCCCTGTAATCAGGGAATTTTCACCAATTCACCTCTCGATGTACAAACGTAGTGGTTTGCTTTTACAATTAATTAATTAAAAAAGCTATAAATAGTTTAGTATAACTTTAATATTCTTTGTAAGCATTATTTTTTTAGGTTTTCATTCTCATTTGGTTTTTGTATTTCCTTTCTCCATAACTGCTGGAAAACCACCAGTTAAACCTGATTATTTAAGTTTTCTCTTTGTGATTTGCTTTTACTTGCTAACAGTCCCAGGTTTCGCAAAAGAGTACGCCTGAAACAGTACTGAAATAAAAAAGTACTTCTTTCTTTCTTAATGTTAAGTATTAACCATAGAATTAGCCTTTCAATTCTTTTTTAAATTTATTTTTTTACAACTATGAAAATGTTCGGTTAGTTTTCAATTTTTTAAAGTAAATAAAATAGGATCAACTTGGCTCATTTTATTTATTTACCAATTTTTGTACTTTTTTTGTGTTTGTATAGTTTTTTAGTTTCAATTTTTTTATTAATCAGAAAAATACTTGGAATATGCTTTTACTTTCATAAAAATTGTAAAACTAATCTTAAGATAACTATGAAAAAATGTTTAAAGTTGATTTTTAGGTGTTTTTTTTTAATTTACAAACTGAACAAAAAGTCAAAATAAATTGTCAAACTAATAAAAATATTTTTAAAATGTTTTCACCAAATATATTCATGTTGAAAATATTTTTATAACATTGAAATAAAGTATAAATCACAAAATTTTAATAGTTAACGTGTACAAGCATAAATAACTTTGATGTACAAATTAATTAGTTAATGACATTTACATTCTTAAGGCTGGTTCATACTTATGACAAAACGTCCTTTGGAAAAAGTCCAAAGGACAATTTTAAAAAAGTCAAAACGTCCTTTTTCCTTTGGACGAAGTATGAATGCTACTTAAAATTAGTCCAAGGGACAAAATCCAAAAGGAAAAGTCCAAAGGACAAAAAGTATGAACACGATGTCCTTCGGATTTTGTCCTTTGGACAAAGTCCAAAAACGTTTTTACGCTGTATTTGTCCTTTGGACAAAGTTCAAAGGACTTTTGTCCTTTGGACTTTGTCCAAAATACGTTTTGTCATAAGTATGAACCAGCCTATAAGCGTAAAATAACGACAAACGGTGTCCACTAGACGCGCGTGAACAAAGATATAACTTGGCACGTGGTTATAAACTTTTCATTATATTCTAATTTTTCTATTTTTCGCGAAAAATTTCATTGTATTCCTGATTAAATGGAATGAACTGTTATTTTAATAAAATTAGGAGCACTTGTTTAAAAACCCAAACTGCTGCGAATTTTACCTCTACTTTTTTAAATAAATTTTTTAATGTAAATTAGGGGTTTTGATAACCCTTAACTAGGAGTTAAGGTTTTATTAGCTTGTATTTAATAACAATATGCACAAAATTTTAAAATATCAGTTTAATTAGTTTTTTAAGAAAAAAATAAAAAAATTGAACCACAAGTAGCCCGTGTCAGCCATACGGCTGAAAATAATTATATCTGTATTTCTCAGATTAATTTGCTAATTTCTCGAAATTTACTCCTTTTACGATAATTCCCTGAACTGTAAGCTTTGTAATGCTATCTCATTTAACCCATTTCGCTTAGTAGTTAGCAAGGATGATCCCTTTCGTCGTTTTGGTAAAAATGGTTTGTCCAGCTATATTATTTTTTTAGCCAGATGTCCATGTTATTTTTTAAAAAAATCTAACCCCTTTACGACACTCTCTGAGCTGTGGGCTTTCGAATGATATTTCATTTAAGCCAATCTTTTTTGTAGTTAAGAAGGAAGGTTCATCCCAACTTTAAAAAAACTTCGTTGTCCAACATAATAATGTTCATGTTGATTTTTTACAAAAAAAGTGATACGCTGGGTTTCCATTTAATAAAATTTATTGGTATTTAATAATATCTATTGGTAATAAATAACAATAAAAATAGCAACAATTCGCAAGAAATAAATTTAACTTTTAAAACTTATGGGGCCCCTCTGGTGAAATTGTGTTGTCCCTATTAAAAATGCCCATGTTATTTTGTAAACATTTAACCCTTTTATGACATTTACCAAATTGCTAACTTTGCAATGATACCTCATTTAACCTATTTTTTCTGCGGTTGGGGAGAAGCGTCTATCCCCCTTTTGGTGAAAATGCGTTGTTCAGTAGAAAGATGTTCATGTTGATCTTTCCAAAAAAACATAATATTCCGGCTTTTAATTGACTAATTCTTTAACCAATGAGTTTAAGCCAATTCAACGACAAAAAATTTTTTAACTTCCAAAGTCCATAGGGCCCCCGTTTTTGTGCAAATGTGTTGTCCAGCCTAAGGATGTCCATGAATTAGTTTTTTTTAATTTCAACACATTTACTACATTCTCCGACCTGTAAGCTTTGCAATGATATCTCATTTAGCCCAATTCTTTTTCTGGTTGGAGAGGAAGGTCGTTCCCTTTTTAGTGATAAAAACGTTGTCCAGTATTAAGATGTCTATGTTAATCTTACCAAAAAAACATCATATTCTGGTTTTACATTGGCTATTTACTTTTATCTATTAGTTCGAGTGATTTCAGAGACAAACAATTTTCAATTTCCAAGGTCCATAGTTTTCCCTCTTTTAGGAAAATGTGTTGTCCGGGCTAAATATGTCCATGCAAAATTTTTCTAAATTTGAACCTTTTTATGACATTCCCCGGACTGTAGGCTTCGCAATGATATCTCATTTAGCCCAATCCGTTTTGTGGTTGGGGAGTAAGGTCATTCCCTTATTTAGTGAAAAAAAACGTTGTCCAGTATAAAGATGTCTATTTTTTTCGAAAAAACATAATATTCTGGCTTTACATTGGCTAATTACTCTTACCAAAATGTTTAACCCAATTTAAAGACAAGCACACACACACAAACGCACACACAAACACCAAACACACACACACACACACACACACACACACACACACACACACACACACACACACACACACACACACAAATACACAAAGACACACAAACACAAATACACACCACACACACACACACACACACACGCGCGCGCGCGCACACACACACACACACACACACACACACACACACACACACACACACCAAACACAGACACAAAACACAAACACACACACACACACACACACACACACACACACACACACACACACACACACACACACACACACATTACGTCTATTTATATATAAATATGTGAACCCAAAGTACAAGTCCTAATAACAGATTAAGCGATTTTTTCTCACTTTCCTTATGACAGAACACCAGAGTCAACTTTGGAAACAAAATCGTTGGGGAAGAGTTGAACTTAGAGTTGGAAATGGAAAACATTAAGCTTAAAATTCAAAGTTTAAAATTGCTCAAACCTCTACATAAGCCTAAGCCGAAACCTAAATTCATACTTCGGCTTTAGTTGCTTTGTCCATGGGTCTAAAAATGGAAGAGCTTTCCTGACAGCTCAGGGGCGGGTCCACTAAACGCTTGCTGACTAGGTGCTATCTTAGCACGTTGTTTAAAACTCTTGTTAATGTTTTAATTTCTGGGTTTTTTCTTGAGAAAACTTATGGAACTCTTTTTTAGATAGAATAAATTAATATTAAAAAGCTTTATGCATATTTGTTTGAAATAAAACTTAATAAAGCCTTAAACCGTAGTTAGGAGTTTCGGTAACCCGTAACTAGGGGTTATTGCTTTAATAGTTTGTATATACAACAAATATGTATAAAACTAATAAAATATCAGTTTGTGCTAAAAAAAAACAAAAAGTTCTGTTAGATTTTTCGAGAAAAAATCCAGAAATTAAAACATTAACAAGAGTTTTAAACAACGTGCTAAGATAGCACGTAGTCAGCAGGCGTTTAGTGGACCCACCCCAGGGCTCCAAAACCTCCGTAAACGACTTTTTGGGTTTCCGGTTCAATTTTTAGATCTTAGGTAAGCAAGATTGAAGATCGAAAAATGCATTCGCAACTGTTGAATCCCCTTAATTTTTTGGTTGGAAAACCGCCCAAATAAAATTGAATGACATATTAACACTGAACTTACTATCGGACTGAACCAAACCGGGCAGATTATGCAAATTAAACAACACCAAATGCAAATTATATATTACTTAAGATTCGTTTTTAGAGTGTTTTAGGGTTTATTTTGACTGTTTTCCGAGTCTCGGTCACGTCAGGATTTTAGGGCCCTCAAAATGTCATATAGTATTCGTGATCACGTCACATATATATTTTGCTCTGTGGGAATGGTTCTGAGAAGAGTTGTTAAAATCACTTTTAGCCAATTAGCGCTTGGGAAAAAAATTGCATCTCCAATAGATGAAAGATCTCCATTTTTTCTCAAGCACTAATTGGCTAAAAATGATTCAAAAAGGTCATAACTCTGTAAAGGTCTTTAACTAAAGTCATAACTTTAAACGCAAGTCAAGTCTTTAAAGTCATACCTCTGCGAAGGTCTTTAACACTGAACAATTTCCTTTTAAAGGGAGGGTTTTGACTATCGTGGTTAATTTTGCTTACAAGTTACGTCACCACAATACGAACATAAAATACAGATTTGGTTTAACTTTTTTTTATTCAAGTTTTCCATTTAGGCCGCCGCCGTTTTAGTTTTCGCCGGCGTCGTACTTGCGGAGCCAACAATCCGTCGGGTCAACCTGGGTCCCACCGGAGACGAGGGCGGGGAGTGAAAAATTTTGGAAATTTTTTCACTCGCGTCCGGTGATAATTCTGCGCCTTGACATCTGGGATGAGACGCTACCTAAAAATAACGTCGTTATTACGACAGAATCAATCAATCAATCAATTTTTATTTTGCCATCTAAATACAATGACAGGAAAGACACAAAAGCTAGTAAAAATCAGCTATAATGCGTATAAAATATATAGGCACCTTGCACTGGAACTCCGTTTATACATGAAGTATGCAATACACATAGTGAGTCACCATAATCGATAATTACCGTATCTTCTACTTATCTTTCGTAGTATCCAGATCAACTGATCGAAATTTCCCGCGCTTTCGAGGGTTGATTTGCATACTACAAAAGATAAGTAGGAGATACGGTAATTTCCATTATGGTGACTCGCTATGTTTATTACATACTTCATGTATAAACCGAGTTCCAGTGCAAGGTGCCTATATGGAACCTTGACTTTCTTTGGATTTCAAACAGTACGGTGTAAATAACCCATAAAGGGTTCGAATCACGTTCATTTTGTAATGACACTGACGCGTTTTTTGTATTGAATTGAATCCCAAATCGAGTGCAAAACAAACCCATTAATTACACAGAAGTGTGATTTAACTATCGAAAGTGCTTTCGCAACTAAGAACTGGCTTTATTTGTTCACTATCCTTGATATTTCACCTAAGTAAAGTTTGAAAAGCACGTTCGAGACTGTTGACTCTCCTTAAAATTTACTTGAAAAACTGCGCAAATAACCTGAACCTACTGTATATTATGCTGAACGTCCAACCAGCTGTGCGAAACCCAAGCTTGTGCAAATTAAACTACAACGTATGCAAATTATTATTTGAGATTTATGAATTTACTGCTCGGCGTATGTAAATTATTATGAGAGAAATTCATAAATTTACCGTTTGAGACCAGTCCTAGTTGTCTAGTTTTTCCGACCCCGACTGGGTAAACATCATATTGCTTGGCGTATGCAAGTTAAACGACAACGCATGCAAATTATTCATTCAGTAAGATTCATACAATTTACCGTTTGAAACCAATCCTTGTATGTGGTTTCCCCCACGCCGACTGGGTAATTACCGTATTCTTCAGTAAAGTTTGTTATGGTATAAATGTCCTCTCCCAACGATGACATCCGACTGGGGGCTCTGGAATTCTGTCTTGTGGCATCATTAATCGTCATTTCTAAAATTCGCCTTTTTTATATTTATTTTCGTATTAATTAATTTTATTTAAAATAGTTTTTGTTTTATTTATTGCTATTGTGAAGAATATAATAGCGTCATTAATCGTCATTTTTTAAACTCGCAACATTTTTTATAGTTATTTTGTGTATTGATTATTTTTTCTTTATGTATTTTTTATTTATTATGATTGTGAAGAATATTATGATCAAAGTTAGGTTTGGTAAAATTTACAGTTGAAATTACCTGCAGTAACACTGGCGTAGTCCTTATCGAATTTTTTTGTGGGTCTTGCTAGACTGTCCTGGTTAATATCATACTAAACAAAAACAACTTAATTAAATCCAAAAAAAACTTAGAATTGTTAAAAATAGCTTAATTACAATATTTTTTTGTTAATTTAAGTCTTTTTTCTGATTTTGAGCCATTCAAGTCCAGAGAAATTATGCCAAAAAATACAAAAACTACGCCTAAAGGCTGGTTTATACTTATGTAAAAACGTCCGTTGGACAAAGCCATGGCGATTAAGCCCCACGGCACCGCGCCAACTATAATTAGAGAACTTGGATAAATTTTGTAATTCATGTCCCTGTTCTCCATATGATTAATAGATTCTTTTTTCAAAAGCTTATTTCTTAAAACCGATATTCTTCCGTTGTTACTGATTTATTAAAAATACACATGAGCTTTTCGGAAACGGTAAAAAATCGCACAATAATTTTTTAGGAGCCACTTTTTTCAGTGTCTAAATTTAAAATTTAAATTGTTCACAACATAATTTTAAAGTTGTAATAATAATCGAGCACTATTAGAAATTTATATTATTGCATAGCTAAGACTCTAACTTTTTTATATTTAATTTAAAAATTCAATTTATCAACCATAAATAAAGAATAAAGAATGTGGGCAAAGTTTTTCACATTGTAATGTTTACGAAAAATACTTTTCTTTTGATAATATTAAAACCGTTAAAAAATTATATCTCATCAACTGAATGATTATAAACATAATGTCATTGCGCAGCTAAAACTATAGTTTAGTATAGGCAAATAAAATCTAGCTGACCGCGATATTTGCAGTATTGAATAGACTATTTAACAACAAAAAATTTTTTACTAAAGCGGGTTAATAACAAAAATTTAAAACTGTATTTTAATAATTATTTATCAAATTACTTAATTTGGAACCAAAATGCAAATTTTTTAAGGGCTAAAGTTGGTTGATTTTTGTATATTTTGTGAAAAGGTGGAATTTAAAAAAAATCTGCGTTATTATTTGTTTTAAAAAAACCGTCATTACCGCACAATTTTAATTGGTGTCTGCATTTAATGTCTGCATTCTAATTTTGAACGTCAGCCAGATATGTATAATTCAACCATAGGTTATTTTTTTTAATTTGATTCAAAAAAAGTGGTAGACTAGCCCTGAAAAATGCTTTAAGAATAGAACAGAAAAAAGGGGCGATTTCTCCCCGGGTGTGTGTTTAGACAAAAAAGATGTGGACTAAAGTTAAAATCATTCTGGCTGAAATTAAAGGCGTAACCGCTCGCCGTCAGGAAGAAAAAAAGAATGAACGCGCGAAAATAAAAATAATAAAAAGAAGATGTCAGTGATAATGTAACCAATTATTATTAAGTTGCGTCACGTGTGTCTCTCCGCGTGATATTTTCTCGAACAACGAGTGGTTACTTTACTACTTTACTTTATCTATTTTCACCCTGCTAGAATTCATCTTTAGTCTGAGATGGACATTATTCGCACCATAAGAAATTTGTATTTGATTTGGGCAGCTGCCCACTGAGTAAAAATTTCTACCATATGATAATAAATTATTTATAATTTAAAATAATTACACAGCACTTTTTAATTACATTGCATTTTTTTAATCTGATGAAATGAGAATTGAAAAAATTATACTCACAACAATTCTTGACAAGCGCGAAATCGCCACTTTTTCAAATTTATAGTTGTTTCTTACACATACAAATATAACCTTCTAATTGAAAAAGTGGCGATTTCGCGCTTGTCAAAGATTGCTGTGAGTATAATTTTTTCAATTTTCATTTCATCAGATTAAAAAAATGCAATGTAATGCAATGTAATTAAAAAAGTGTTGTGTAATTAGTTAAACGTATAAATAAATTATTATCATATGGTAGAAATTTTTACTCAGTGGGCAGCTGGCCAAATCAAATACAAATTTCTTATGGTGCGAATAATGTCTATCTCAGACTAGTCCATATCTTTTTTGTCCAAACACAAGCCCGGGGAGAAATCGCCCCTTTTTCCTGCTCTATTCCTAGAGCATTTATAAAGGCTAGTAAATATTTTTAAAAAAGCAATAAATATAACGTGCCCATTTATCTAATGATACCTTATGACGGATACTGTTTTAGAATGTACATTTTTAGAATGTACACTTTTAGAATGTGCACTGTTACACTGTTCGCTAGAATGTACTGTTATTATCCAATTTATTCCATAAAAGTTGATTTTTCTGCTTAGATATTTTCGTTACTCTACAAAAACCATAGCACCGTGACATTTTTTTTTCTGCAACAGTACTTTACGTTTTTCACTGCACTCCATAAATTGTCTTACGGTTCAAACTTTTTTAAAAGAATGAAATTGATGATTACATTTTATTTGCTATGTATAGCGTATGGTTATCAATAAGAGAAAGAACTATACAAGTAACTAAACATTTGGCTTCCGTTCTTGAATAAACAATAAGACTTAATAACAATAATAAAAATCATAAATAATAATAATACTTGATAAATTGATTTAGGTTGTTGTTCGGTTCCCTTGCTTTTGTTTTTCAGCACCATATACAAAGCAAAGAGAATAGCAATAAAAAGTAGAACAAATACCACCGCAATAATAGCGCCTAAAAATTACTTTGTTTTCAAATGTTTTTAGAATTAATCCTGCTATCTGTGGAAAAATGATGGTAATATAATAATAATTATTTTAAATTATTAAAAATAAATAAACTGTGTTTATGTGCTTAAAATTCACAAAAAATTGGCCACCTTTCAGACAGTGTAATATTCAAATTCATTCGATTCTTACTGTATTTAAAAATCAATACAAAATTACTTTTCTTTACTCTTCTTCGTTACCATCACATAATCAGTCAGAATCTTTATTACTGGTAAGATTTATAAATTGTTATTACTGTAATAAATCACAAAATACTCTTAACTGTGACTCTCTTTTTTTAACACACAAAACTATAAACGTTTTGAGTCAGAGTCATTTTAATTATATACTGATATCGATACTTTATGTCGCAGTGAAGACACAATGTACGTCAACTGTTTGTCGCATTATGATGAAAAAAACTTTCTCCTTCGCGATAAAATTTAATTTGAAAAAAAAAAACACTTAAAAAATTGTCAGGGATGATAAACGGGTACTTTTCCAGACGAATATTTGAAACGCTAAAACTTAAATTTAAAATTTTAGGATTTCTACTAAATCGCTTATATTTCGATATTTCAAAAAGTATTTCAGCCAACATTTTATTTTAGGCAGAAACATACTATGCTAAGTGCTGGTTAATCCTTCAAATAAAACTACAAGTAATTTAACGTGGCTGTATTCGATAGTAGCAATATTTAAATCGAATAAATGACAACAAATATATTAGAATTTAGAAAAAACTGTTTATGGTTGAATTATATCTGGCTGACGCTGAAAATTAGAATGCAGACATGAAGGGACCAATTAAAATTGTGCGGTAATGACGTTTCTTTTTTAAAAAACCAATAAGAACGCAGAAATTTTTTTAATTCCACCTTTTCACAAAAAATACAAAAATTAACCAACTTTAGCCCTTAAAAAAATTGCATTTAGTTTACAAATTAGGTGATTTAATAAATAATTATTAAAATACAGTTTTTAATCATTGTTATTAATCCGCTTTAGTGAAAAATTTTGAATGTTTTTGTTGTTAAATAGTTGATTCAATACTGCAAATCTCGCGGTCAGCTAAATTTTTTTTTGCCTATAATAGCAAAGCTTAATTGGCTTCTTTTATTATAAATAAGCTTATAGCTTAGCTTAGCTTATAGTTTAGCAAAAAATAATCTTGAGTGAATAGTTTCGAACGCATCTACCAGGCCTCAATTTAACTTACGCGAAATTCAAATAGATTTTTTTTTAAAATTTCTTACCCTGTTCCACCCAATTAGGCGGAGTATTTAAAGGACCCGGAGTGTTAAAAGGGTCCGGGCTTAGATCAATTAAAGTTATGTTCCCTTCAGATTCCGTCAGATTTCCAAACACTATAAAATATTGTTCACAGAAAGACGAAAAATACATAATATTCCATGTAAATGGATATCGCTTGAAAAAAAACTTAAATAAGATTTATCACAGAAAATGATTTATTTTATTTATTCAAATCACTTCGATTTTTAAGAAACTTTAAATGCGGGGTAAAATAAACGATATGCGAGTACGTATTTTGCCACATAGTATAATCAAAGCGACAGGAGCTAAAAAGGAGGTGTGGCCATTTGCGCGCCGTGTTTATTGGAGAATAGATTTTTCGACCAGCAATTATTGGCTAAAAGTGACTCTATAAGGTTATAAATCTGTTGACGGTTTTTACACCTAACAAAGTTCAATTTTGTATTGGCTTTTGATTTTCTTGATTCACTATTTGGTAAATATTACCGTAGACTCTGCTTCAAGACCTTTTATTCCGATTAATTCAAAAAATATAATCGAATTTTTTTCAACTCATTGGAAAAGTGGGTCTTGAAGCAGAGTCTACAGTAATATTTGCTGAATAATAAATCTACAAAATTCACGACGTTCGGTCAAATGGGATGTTTTTGACTTAATGTGATGTTTTGAAACCTAGAAAACAACCATATCGTCCTTACTATGTATAACACAATAAGTCAGAACCGTCATAAAATATTTGTAACTGTGACTCTTTTTATTTTTTAACACACAAATACCATAACTTAATGAGTCAGAGTCACGTTTATTTTGCACTCATTGTGACTCTTTGTGTCAAAGTAACGACGATATGTATAAATAACGAAACACGAAGCTTTAGGTTTTAGGCAGTTCAAACCTAACCGTAAACTGTAGTCTAAAAATGTTGCGTAATAATAAATTTAAGTGAGTACTCAGCAATACGAATCTTGCGAAGTCGAAGCAGAATCATAATTTAAAAATCGAATCTCTGGAAC
>JASAMX010029179.1:0-13686 GCA_030248175.1 Microlaimidae sp. YZB2_3
TATTGCTGCTGAGGCACACGTTTCCTGGGGGATTTATTTTGTCTTTATTGTGCTTGCTTTTATGTTGTGTGTTTTAATTTTTTTTTTTACTTTTACCTAATATACTGTACATATTTAATTTAACTATTTAGAAGATAATTTAATTAGCCGCTAATGTGCTCTTACTATAATTTATTATAATTAGACTATTTTAGGTTGGCTTGGGCCCTATACGCTTATATACACACATTTTTTATTTAAAATATATTGATTAAAAACATTTTTTTATATTATAATATAATTACCCAATTTATATTATAGCGTATAATAATAATATATTTGAACAGTATAGGGGGGGAGGTTTGACTAGAGTTGTGTATTTTGGCTTGCTTTTAAAAAAACGAAGTTTTTGACTCACTTAAAAATCTTTTGGTTATTTATTAAAAACAAACATTATTATTTGTTTAACAAAAAAAAATTAATTTTATTATTATATTTATTAATTATATTTTTTTGCTTATTATTTTTTTTACTACCCCCAAAGTGGAGGAGTTTGCCCCTGGTGTTAAATTTTGCTGACCCATTGGCCTGCGACACTTAAAATTCCTGCATTTTATAAAATTAAAAAAAAAATTATATATATATTATATAATATATGGGTATATTTTCAAATTATAGCTATATTATATGTATATATTTTTTGCCCCCAAGAGTTTTTTGAGGACTGTTTTAAAGTTGATCATAGCAAATGCCCCCCCCCCCGAAATGAAATCCTGGGCACGCCACTGTGTTTTTTATATATATGCTTTACCAAAGGAATCTTGATCGTAGTCAATAAATTGGAAACTCGTGGAATGTATAGCTTGCTGCAGAATTTGAGTTACTGTTTCAGTTTGTGGTTCTGAAAACTCAACTTCCATCAGCACCTGATGTGACGTACCTGTGCCAGCGCACTTTTATATGGTGGAAGTTTACGTAACCTAGCAGAAACCGACATTCCAAAGGTTTCAAATTCATCTGCTACCTTATCAAGCTTAATATTAGTACTATCTAAAGACTCCAAAATTTTTTGCTCAAAAGGGTCTATTGATTTTTTCTTTTTTGATCGGCTCGCGCTTGCTCTACTGGGGGTTGGTCCCACACTATCATTTTCTTTGTACACCTATCCTGCGTTGCTTCCGAAATCATTTTCACCGCTTTGCATGGACTCTACGCTCTGTGGTAAACTGTGGTATCCCTGTATAAACTACAGTATATCCCGGAATATACCGTAGTTTTTCCGGAGGATTATTTGGGAATACCGTAGTTTATCCGGGAATAATCCCTGAATACACATACCCAGAGTATACCCCGGTTATAGCCTGTTTTGTGAATTCGTTTCCAGGTTCCGGCCCATGGCAAAATTCACCATTAACTAGTGCAAATTCACCATAACAATCAGAAATGCGTTTGCTAACTAAAACGTTTAAAAAAACCTAAATTTTATTTACAAAAGTATTAAAAATGTTTTAATTTTTTTCTAAGCCTAAGCCAAGCCCTAAAATCAAGCTAAATTTATCATGATAAAATTTTGTTGCATTTTCCAAGTGTCAAAATTTAAAGGAAATATTGCAAACGTTTTATATTTATAATGAACTTACACCACCTTATGGTGATTTTGTAACGTTTATGATTTTGGCCTACGGTGAATTTGTCCATAGTGTTTTCATACAGACCCTTTGAATACATAATGATATCAAAAATATATAATATGCCAAAAAATGTGCAACTCCTATATAAAAAAGTAAGTAAAAGTAGGCCATTATAATGAGCCTCTTCATTTAAATGCCACCCTCCATTATAATGGCATAGTAGCCATTTTAATTTGGCAAATTAAAATAAAGAGGAAACCATTATAATAGCCATTTATTGATTAAATTTCACTTCATATATACCCAGACCTGTGCACTGCCCCCCCCCCCCCCCGGGGGTTAAAAGGGGGGGGGGGCATTTCAAAAACGGGGGGGGGGCACGGGGGGCAACTTTTTTGAAACGAGGGGGGCAATAAAACGGAGGGGGGCAAGCAGGGGGGGGGAAAGAGAAAAAAAGAAGGGAAAAGGGAAAAAAGGGACAAAAAAAGCGAAAATAAGGTAAAAATAGGTCTAAAATAGCTTAAAAAACATTGAAATAGGCTAAAAACTGCAAAAAATTCACGATGATGGCGTCATCATAGGTCAAAAACGGCGTCATATTTTTAGGATACTTTTTCATTTTTTGGCGGGGGGGGGCAATAAAACGGGGGGGGGGCAAATCCTCCAATAAAACGGGGGGGGGGGCATTTTCAGACCGTGCACAGGTCTGTATACTCACAAGTGTAATACTGTCCAGGCCGCAGGAGTTTCCCGGGAGTCGGACAATATTTAACTGACACGGGGAAATTTGTGCGGCCTGGACAGTATTACACTAGTGAGTATATATGAAGTGAAATTAAATCAATAATAATAGCTATTATGATGACTTCCTCTCCATTTTAATTCGCCAAATTAAAATGGCTACTATGCCATTATAATGTAGGGTGCCCGTGCCATATAAATGGAGAGACTCATTAAAATGGCCTACTTTTACTTACTTTTTTTATATAGGAGTTGCACATTTTTCAGTATAGTATTTTTGATGATATTTGGTAGGATTTCCATATGCGTCCCAAAATTTGATTTGAC
This sequence comes from Microlaimidae sp. YZB2_3, assembly GCA_030248175.1. Lineage (NCBI taxonomy): Eukaryota > Metazoa > Nematoda > Chromadorea > Desmodorida > Microlaimidae > Microlaimidae sp. YZB2_3. Next base: position 2,679 of record JASAMX010029179.1, read on the forward strand.
TGATCCTAAAGTAAAATACACTTACAAAACATTTTTGTGCACTAAACCTGACTTGTAGACTTCGTGTTTGTGGTTATTTTTTATTTTTGAGCTTATCTAAAAGAGTTATGAACCAATTTATACCCTAAACAGGACCTTTTTTTGGCATATGCAATTTATGATGTTAATAAAAAAGATTTTTAACAAAAAAATTAAATTAAAAACTATGTTTTGACAATGGTAGAAGTCTAAAAAACTCAAAAAATGTAGAAAAAACAAAAAATTTAAAAGTGACATTGACCACCCAAAACATGGACAACAAAATTTTTTTAGCGTTAAACGCGGATTTAAACTCAGTTTTTTTTACCGATTTATTATTCCTAAGCATGTAATTTTTATCATATGAAATTCATTACAAATATATCTATATATATATCTAATATATATATCTAATACAAATATATATCTAATAAATAAACTATATTTATTTTATAGCTTAAGCTACATAGCTTAACAGTTGCCAGGATTATTATAGACTAGTTTGGAATAAGCGTCTTTTACTGTACGAGAGAGGGTACAAAAAGAAAAAAAATAAAATTAGAAAAATTCTTAGTTTTCTAAGTTTCTTAAGTTTAAACCTATACTTAATAAAAAATGCTACACAATGATTTGTTTCACTACGTTGAAATGCTTTAATATATCAGTTTGTGCTAAATAAATTTTGGTTTTTTAATTAAACGTCACAATAGTTAGAAATCATCACTAAAATAGTATTTTTATGAACAGTGATTTCGAATTAGTAAAAATAAAGATGAAATTTGTGCTTTTAAACTAATTTTAAACCTACATAGGTTTTTATTTAATGTTGCTTGTAATAAAACTATTCAAAATTTAAAAATTAATTTTAAAAAGTCTATTCCAAACTTTTAAATTAAGCATTTTTTGTAATTGAAACATTAAAAAACTGGGAGCCAAGCGCGCCAGCAGCGCCGTACCTATGAAGCGGCAAAAAACTAAAAATCCCCAAAAACTACTTTTGCTTTAGCAATATTTAAAAAGTATTTAAGGTAGAACTTCACAGTTTTTTTTGACGACAGATCTTTTTGAATTACATCTTACTATATGTAGTTTGACCTGCTGATTCAATTTTTGATATTCATTTTTATGTAAAAAATTGTTATCGTCCACAATCATCTAATAACATCAATAAAATACATGTCAAAAATACAAAACATTAATAAAGTTTATTACCAAAAATATTCTATTTTTTCATGTTCTATTTAGTGTATCTTAAATAATAAAACATTTTTTTAAAATTAAAAAGCTAAAAAATAAAAAAAAATTTTTCGGCGTTAAAAATATGATCAAGCGAGTACTCAAACCCATGGATCCGAGGATCATAATGTGACATACAAACCACTCAGCTACTAGGTCCTCTGGCATTTTCAATTAAAAGGAGATTTTAAAGCAATGGTTCAAAATGTTTCTTGGCGTCAATTAAAAGAAAATTAAAGGAAAATTAAAAAAATTGATTTGTTATTTTTTAATGAAAGTTTGGAAATAGTTAGATATAGGCTTTTACCATTTTTTTTATTATAAACGATTAAAAAAGGACTTCAGGATTTTTACCGCGGGAAAGTGCATGCTTTCGCGCATGTCTTCGCGCGGGCTTTCCCGCTGGCTTTCGCTTTTATGCGGTTTTTAAGCAAAAATGACAATAAATATTCATGAAAATAGCTAAAACTAATGAAATATGAATTTTCTAATTATTTTTAATATTAAAATAAATTTGATTATAATTAAAATGCGTTTTTTTAAAAACCTTTAGCATGCGTTCACGCCGGCTCTCTCAATTGAAAACACTTTAGCATGTGTTCCCGCATGTCTTCCACCAGTCTTCCCACTCCATTTGTTCCACTCGTTTTTTCAATAACCTTAATTACGACGCGTTCCCTTTAACAAATAAGGCAGCTAAAACAGGAAAGCCAGCAATTCCTGGAGCCAGCTGAAAGCCAGCATGCGTTCCCGCATGTCTTCCGCCGGTCTTCCGGATAATTACTAACATTATAACATTATTATTACTCATATAATACTAATAACTTTTAAATAAAAGTAATGAAGTCAATGAAGTGAATTAATAAAAAGCCATAAAACTACACGGCAGTTACTGCAAATTTGAAACAATGTCTAAAATTCTTAAAAGTGTTTCAAAATACCCGCTGTGGGCGTTCGGAACGCAGTATTAGATTTTGATTTTCAATTGCTGGCTTTCTTATTTTGTCATAAAAGAGAACGCTTTGAAAACGTAGAACTTAAGGTTAGAAGAAAAACGAGGAAATGAAATGGGGTCGGAAGACCGGCAGAAGACATGCAGGAACGCATTCTGGCTTTCAGCTGGCTCCCGGAATTGCTTTCCTGTTTTAGCTGCTTTATTTGTTAAAGGGAACGCGTCGTAATTAAGGTTATTGGAAAAACGAGTGGAAGAAATGGAGTGGGAAGACATGCGGGAACGCATGTTAGTGTTTTCAATTGCGAGATCCGGCGTGAACGCATGCTAAAGGTTTTAAAAAAAAACGCATTTTAATTCTAATCAAATTTATTTTAATATCAAAACTAATTAGAAAATTCATATTTCATTAGTTTTTAGCTATTTTCATGAATACTTATTGTCATTTTTGACTAAAAATTGCATAAAAGCAAAAGTCAGCGGGAAAGCCGGCGGGAAGACATGCGCGAAAGCATGCCAACTTGCCCGCGGTAGGATTTTGCACGGTAGGATTTTTTCGCAGCAAGCTATACATTCCACGAGTTTCCAATTTATTGACTACGATCAAGATTCCTTTGGTAAAGCATATATATAAAAAACACAGTGGCGTGCCCAGGATTTCATTTTGGGGGGGGGGGGCGGTCTGGGGGGTACATACTAACCGTGAGGGGGGGGTCTGGGGGGGCGAGAGCCCCCAGCGGGGTCAAAGGGGCAGAGCAAGGGGAGAAAATTTTTAATTTAAGGCGCTAAAATACACTAGAAATTTTAATTCCAGATGATAATTTAAACAAAATTTAAGGTTTTTTTTTATTCCTATCCATTTAAAACATGTGTTTAAAACGTTAATAAAATGTTAATAATGTTTATAGTAGTTTTATTTAACATGTATGCCTTAACTATTGAGCGGCAAAATCAATTTGAAATTGTAAAACTGAGATAAATTGTCAATTTAAACTACCCGCGAAGCAGGGAAAATTTGGTTTTTTGACTATTAATATGTTTTCGGAAGGCATCAGGAAAGTTTCTGTATTAATATTTAAGAAAAAAAATTTTCTCTCCCAAAATTCAAAAAACGTAAGGGTCCTCCCTTACGAAAAAATCCGGCTTCGTCGGATTTTGATTTCGATTCGATTTCGCCACCCCCCCTTGGCACGCCACTGAAAAAACATATATTAAAAATGTTATATAAGATATTGATCTCAATAATTCTGTGGTTAAAAATGCGCCTTTCGATAGAAATTAAAGATTTTAAGCCATAATTTCACATTAAAACAACTTTCAAAGAAAAAGCTTCATTGCCAACGTAAAAATATGGTACTGGTTCCAGAGAAAAATTTTCAATTTGTTCTGCCGCTGGAATTTTAAGCTCGTTATTTTAAGTTTTTTACCAAAATCTGATGCAGCAAAATAGCACCGTCGCTTTGGCTTCCTTGGGCCCCAATGTCAACAATCAAAAAACTGTAATTTGCGTCAACAACAGCTAACAGAACGATGCTGTTAAAACCTTTGTAATTGTAGAAATCTGATCCTCATTGTAACGGTTTTTGAATATTAATGTGTTTTCCATCCATTGCGCCAATGCAATGTGGTAATTGAAACCGAGTTTCAAAGTCGCTTGCCACAGCTTTCCATTCAGCTTCAGACGAAGGAACTTTTAAATATAGTGGCCAAAGAGTCGTCCAAAGCGCATCAAGTGTTTCTGGAATAACTTGGCAGATGGTTGATTGTGCGATTCTGTAGCTAAACGCAATAGTTTGTTGCAAATCTCCTGTTGATAAGTATCATAGAGTCAAAGCTAAACGTTCTCCGGGTGAAATGCAATCATGAAAGTTTGTATCCTGTTTTTGCAAATAAGGTTTTTCCACATTTCTTGAATTAGTGAATGATATTCTCCTTGTTGAACTTTATTTTGGTTAATTGGGCGCACCCACCATCGCCAACGCCAATTTTCGTTTTTTTGACGCCGCTTTCGAATAACTAAGCTTAATGCTGTAATGTTAGCTGAAATTGCGGCTAAATAGGACATTTTTTGGATTTAAAAGTCAGCACAACCTTTTAACACTGTTTAAAATCGAGAAAATACACTATCGGCTATCGCAATTTTCTTTCAGTGTGAACTGAACGGCACTATCGCCTGTCGCCTGTCGCCTTTCTCCTATCGCCTATCGCAGCAGTGTGCACCGGGCTTTATCGTAAAGCTATTTTTCTGAAAGTTTTTATAATTTTAATTAGGTTTATAATTTAGTTCCAAAAAGTAAAATCAAAAAAATAGCTTATGCTATATTGTACAGGTTCTTTCTGTCCAACAATTTTTAAAAAAAGACATGTTCTATTTTAGTTGTACATCTTGCTACAGACTAAGTTAGTTTAAGCCCTGGTACTTTCATATTTTAAAGGCTTCATAGAAGTTCATGTTTTTTTGAGTGTTTTTAAGGAGACATTTAAATTTACACCATTTGTGATTTTTTATTTAGTGTTCCGCGTTCCAGTTTTGAGTTTTAGATGTTTTTAATAGGTTCCAGTTTGGATTCCGGTTTTAATCAATTTAGAATTTCAGTTCCGGTTTCTATTGCAGATAGGTACCTAATCTTAAAGATAATCTTAACAGCCGCCGATTACAAGACAGGGCTTGAACTAGTTGTAATTTTGAATATTACCTTTTTTATTACAATATCAACTATTTTTGTTTTATTTTTAGTTTAATTAAAAAACTTTAATAATGGTTCAAATAAATGAGCTCCCAGCTCAGTTGCTGTTGGAAATATTCAGTTATTTTGAATTGACAGATCGTATTAAATATGAAGAAGTCTGTCAATTCTGGCGCACAGTTTTAAAAAATGATACTTGGAAACAATTTTTTTGGATTAAAATCACTGATAATCATGTGACCTGCCGTTCGCATTCAAAGAAGTATAAGGTAAAAGTTTTTTTATTTTTTTAATCAATGGCAGTTATAGATGCCTCACCTACTCCAGGGCATACTGGGCAAGTTGGTCCGGAAAGAGGGGGGTTAAACACCCCAGATTAGGGGGTAGGGCCCAACCGGACCGGAAATTTTCAGTCTGGCAGGACTGGGACGGACTAAACAAAAAGTCCAGCGGGACTGGACTGGATATTGGGTTTTGAAGCAGTTATTTGCCAAACGTCTTTTACATGTTTTTTTCTAGTTGTATGGATATATATAGTATATATGGAAATAAAAATTATTCTTAATTTCTCAGTTACAGAACTTATTTTCAAATAATCTTAAGCAACTGAAGAAAAAAAAAAGAAAAAAAAACTTAATAAAATACAAATGTATTAACATCACTGGAGTTTGATAAATAGCAAGCAAAAACAAAATAAAAACAACAAAGAAATCAAAACTCCTACAATTAAAACAAAAAAATCAAAATCAAAACAAACAAACAAATCAGAATCCAACCTCTAATTATTACAAATCTAACTTTTTTGAAAAAATAAACCATTTAAAAAACTGTTTTATTTGCATTTGTCTTTAAATATATTTCACAAGACATTCTATTACACATACAGACCTGTGCACGGTCTGGAAATGCCCCTCGCTTTATTGGATAATTTGCCCTCCCCTTAGGTTTTATTGCCCCCACCAAAAATGTAAAAGTACCCTAAAATTATTACGCCAGAGGAGGGGGGTGGACCCGTATGTCCCCCCAAAAAACACCTATGCTCCCTGCCCCCCCATTTTGGAATTGCCCCCCACCCTGATAAAATCCGGGGGGGGGGCAGTGAACAGGTCTGCACATATTTTATACAATTTATCTCTGGTTGTATTCATATAAAATTTCCAGAACCATACACTTGATTCATGTTGTTTCATCTTGCAACTAAAACCAGTGCAGAGTTTTTCATAATAATTTTGAAGCACATAAGTTTGTTAATTACTTCCCAGATTTTCCACTTTTGACAAGCCAACTACACAAGAAATTAAAAAAAATTGAACATCCAAAATTTTTTTTAAAAAAATTTTTAAAAATAATTTAAACAATTACAACAAAAATTCAACCTGTAACTTTTCTGAATCTAACCTCCTTAAAAAAGCATCTACAAATAGAGCCCGACCATATCAGGATTTTCAGATCCCACTAGATCGGATCAAAACTAGATCCGGCCGGATCAGATATTTTACCGGATGGGATCTGGTGAATCGGAGTTTAATTATATTCATAATTCATTTTTGTGTAAAATAGCCCTAATTAAATAGCCCTAATCATGGTCTATTTTTCTATTTTGTCACTTGCTGATGCTGATAAATTGCACCTCTTCTGAACAATTCTTGTTTGTGCGATTCATCATCAGCAACTGTTTTCTTCAAATAATGAAAATATGATGGACCATCATATCATAATTAAACCTTATGAGTTTTTTGAGCAATTGCCTTTAAAGCTGACTCTTGGATAAGAGTAATGAACCCAGCGAAACATTAGCAAACAGAGTATGGTAAAAACGTTTTAGCTGGCGGGGGTTTATGAGTTTTTTTCAAAACTAACAAACAAATAAATTAACTAACCAGTTTTTGTTAAAATATTAATGGGTCTTTATATTATAAATAAACCCTCATGAATTTTTCCAATATTAACAAACAACTAACAAATTTAGTTTTTGAATTTTATTTAGTTCAAACAAGGCAGTAACAAGAACAAGAGCATTAATAAACTATAGCAATAAAATATAACAATAAACTATAACAATAAACAATAACAATAAACAATAACAATAAACAATAACAATAAACAATAACAATAAACAATAACAATAAACAATAACAATAAACAATAACAATAAACAATAACAATAAACAATAAACAATAAACAATAAACAATAAACAATAAACAATAAACAATAAACAATAAACAATAACAATAAACAATAACAATAAACAATAACAATAAACTTTTGTGTTGTATCATTTAGTTTCTACTTATTTATATTTTTGGATTGGAGTTTTACTGAACTCTTTATTTGTTGAACCTCTTTTATACTCTTTAACATTGGCTGGCAAACAAAGTTGACAAATAGCATATGTTTCATCTGAAGATTTAACAGCAAAATGTCTCCAAATACTAACAACACTGCCATTGCCATATTTTAATATAACTAACTAAATGTACATTCACTTTAAAATCTAACATAAAAATGCAAAAAAAGTCAATTTTATTTGATGTTTAGTCCATTTCATTGGTTGACCTTGACCATGTATTAATGTTTAAACTAAGGACTTCTTGAGAAAAGGATAGACTTTTTGATAAAAAAGTGCGACTCATCAGCAAGGTTCTGCTGCACAAATAGTTTTAAAGCAATGTTTAACAAAAAAAAGTAAAAAATATAATATTGTCATTGACACGGAAAAAAATCCGGCATTTACCGGATCTGAAAAAAAAACGGATCGGATCAAAAAAAGGCCGGATCTGCTGGATTGCCAGATTGGATCGGATATCCGGTTGAGCCCTATCTACAAAACTGGTTTACCTTTATTTGTATTGTTTTTAAACATATTTTACAAGACATTCTTTTACACATACACAGACCTGTGCACGGTCTGGAAATGCTCCCCATTTCATTAAAGGATTTGCCTCCCCCCGTTTTATTGCCCCCCGCCAAAAAATGAAAAAGTATCCTAAAATTATGACGCCATTTTTGACCTATGATAACGCCATCATCACAATTTTTTTGCAGTTTGTAGCGTATTTTAATGTATTTTAAGCCATTTCAGACCTATTTTTACCTTATTTTTGCTTTTTTTTGACCTTTTTTCTCTTTTCCCTTCTTTTTTCTCTTTTTTTCTCCTTTTTTCTCTTTTTTTTTCTTTCCCCCTGCTTGCCCCTCCCGTTTTATTGCTCCCTCGTTTGAAAAAAGTTGCTCCCTCCATGCCCCTTCTGTTTAAACCCCGGGGGGCAGTGCACAGGTCTGCATACAATTTATCTCTGGTTTTATTCACAGACCTGTGCACTGCTTCCCGCCCCCCACCGGGGGTTTTATTGGAGGGGGAGCAACTTTTTTTAAACGTGGGGGGCAATAAAACGGGGGAGGGCAAGCAGGGGAGAAAAAAATAAAACCTTTTATAAATTGAATTTTTAAATGATTGAAAAACTTAAAATATTTGTAGCAAACAACTAATGCAGACCTGTGCACGGTCTGGAAATGCCCCCGCTTTATTGGAGCATTTGCCCCCCGTTTTATTGCCCCCCGCCAAAAAATGAAAAAGTACCCTAAAATTATGACGCCATTTTTGACCTATGATGACGCCATCATATCATCGCGAATTTTTTGGAGTTTTTAGCCTATTTAAATGTATTTTAACCCATTTTAGACCTATTTTTACCTTATTTTCGCTTTTTTGCCCCTTTTTTCCTTTTTCTTTCTTTGTTTTTCTTTTTTTCTCCTTTTTTCTCTTTTTTTTCCCTCTGCTTGCCCCCCATTTCAAAAAAGCTGCCCCCGTGCCCCCCATTTTGGAATTTCCCCCTTCCCAATAAAACCCCAAGGGGGCAGTGCACAGGTCTTACTAGTGGCAGGAAACCTTTAAATAAAATTTAAAACATTTATTTTATATTGACAAAACAGGGACGTAGCCAGAGTGTCTTTTTGGGGGGGGGGGCGGATTTTAGTACAAAAAAAATTTTCGGGGGGGGGGGGGGGCGCCCCCCCCAAAATTTTGGGGGGGGGGGGGGGCGGAACCCCCCCCCCCCCCCCCCTTATATTTTGAAAACGTTAAAAAAGCAGGGATAAACGTAGATAAAGCTGTATAATATACTGTTTTTGGCCTAATAACCTATTATCTAATGTTCTTAGCGGTAATAACATGTTTTCTTAGTTAAAAATTACATAAGCACACATTGGCAGAGCCTGGATTTCACAAAAAAAGGAATTTAGAGACGTTAGTTTCAGACCCCTTGGCTAAACCCACATTGTAAACCAAAGCACATGAGCAGCATCTCGGCTCCATGTTGTCTAGGGTACCTACCTATATGAAAAAAATCCGAGCCAATGCTTTTTGGCGGCAGGAAAATTTCAGGAGGGGGAGGTCATAAATAACAACCAATATGATTGTTTGTTTTGCTTTCTGTGTAGTAGTTATCTCTTATAAAAATTATTGTACTAACTTTGAAATAACATTAGCATCAGGCAACATAAATAACGAGATATGTATGTATACTATAGAAAGTGACCGCTGGGCGAAGCGAAGCGGAACAATATTTTGGTTTTTGGGGGTCCATTGGGGTACCAAAATTATTTTAAAGTTTGGCGCCGAGCGATTAGCGAGGCGCTAGAAAATTTTGAATTTATAGCCTCTGAAAACCCCCAAATTTTACTATCTGGAGACCATTTCGGGGGGGGGGGGGCGCCGCTTCCCCCCGCCCAACCACTATCCTTATTTTTCCCCCTGTCCGACCGTGTCGGGGGAGGGGCGGCCGCCCCCCCTGGCTACGTCCCTGCCTACCCCCCTTGTTCATTTATCCTGGATTTTTTTTAGGCGGAGGGGGGCCTAAAATTTCGAGGTCTAGAGGGGGGGGGCGTCCGCCCCCCCCCCCCGCCCCCCTCTGGCTACGCCCCTGTGACAAAATAAATACAAGAAAAAACTTAATTAGCATTATTATTATTGTATTAAGGTTAAATAAAATCTTAAAACAATAATAAAAATTGTTGTTGTTGTTGCAACTACAACAACAACTATTCCTATAAAGATTCCTATTCCTATTCCTTGTAAAGATTCCTATATAATTGTGCAATGATTTTTCAAAAAATAAATATAAAAATATTAACAATTATCACTTTAAAAGTAAAAAAATAATTTTTATATATAAATATAAAAAAGGCTGGCCGGATATTTGAAAAGTCCGGCCGGACCGGACTGGAAAATGGCCGGATATCTGGCCTGGACCAATATCCGGTTGGTCTCTAAAGGGGGTGAGGTTAGAAACGCATTTTACCCATATCATTTTTTTTCTAAAGTGCATTTTACCCATACTGTTTTTCGATTTTTAAAGAAAAAAGGGTAAAAAAAAGCTTTTTAGGTTAAAAACCCTTTTTACTGCATTTTTAATCTTTTTATGGCTTAAAACATTTATTTTTGACAGCTTGAAACTATTTTTGACAGTTAGAAGTCATTTTAAAGACATTTTTTCTTCATTTTTCCAAAATTGGGGGGAGGTTACCTTTTCTCCCCCCTACTTCTGAGTGGGGGAGGGGTTAAACCCCCATCTCAGAATTTTCAGGAGGGTTAACCCCCCCAACCATAGGTTGGCAGTCTTCCCAATTTGGGGTATACCTGACCCCCAAGGGGGGGTGTCCATAGGTGAGAACGGTTGGGGAAGCTAGGGGGGTTTTTACGTGGGGTAAATCGAACTTTGAATTCTAGTAGGGGGGTCCGGACCCCCCCTAGCTTTTTAGGGGGGGTCGACCCGGGGTGCGAAGTTTTGAATTCTAGAGGGGGGTCAGGTGGAGTCTGGTGTCCAAAGCAAAACAGTTTTAAACCATAATAACATTTTATTGAATAAAAAGCGATATTCTGGTATAAAAAGATTGTAAAAGCATGAATATGTGATTAAAATTCACGTTTTTGGAAGAAAAATTAGTATAAAAAAGTACCTAAAAATGGGGTATTTGAGGTATTACCCCTAAAAAATTTTTGGGACACCCCCATAGGTGAGAAAGGGGGGGGGGGCAGGGTGGGCTCCACCCCCCCCCTAATTTTGGGACCCCCCTAAACGACAAACTAGGACTCCCCTACCCCCAAATTTCCAAAT
>JASAMX010029180.1:0-21435 GCA_030248175.1 Microlaimidae sp. YZB2_3
ACACACACACACAAATACACACACACACACACACACACAAACACACACACACACACTCACACACACACACTCACACACACACCTAAAAACACACACACACACATACACACATACACACACACGCGCGCGCTCGCATGCACACACAAACACACACACACACTCACAGACAGACACACACACACACACACACACACACACACACACACACACACACACACACACACACACACACACACACACACACACACACACACACACACACACACACACACACTTAGTGGTGTGAATCCGTTATTTTGAAGCCTATAATAAATTTTTTAATCAGCTAAATGAAGGTTTTACGGTTGTAACTGGGAAAAAGGCACGTTTTAAATTTAAGTTTTTAAGGAAAAGGCATAAAATTTAAGTTCATGTTTTGTCAACAGAGTACATTTTTGCCTACTGTCCTGAATTTTTTATTCCTAACACATTCTGTTTTAACAACAACATAACAATTAAAACTTATAAATTCGACCTTTTATTTATTATAGACCAACATTTATTTTTATTATAGACCAAAAAATATTGTAACATTCTGGAATTATAAAAATACTAATAAAAACCTAAAAATCGGGAAAAATAATATTTTAACAAATAACATTATAAAAATGGTAGAAAAATGTTTAGCTTTTTTAAAACTAAACCACTAGACGCTTTACAACGTCACTTGGTTTAAGAAAAAAATTAGAATTTTACACGGCACTTGATAATCTTACGTTCCTTCACTTAATTTATTGCGCACTGGCTTTATTTTAAAACTATTTCCGAAGTAAAACCAACCTTGGTTTGGGCAGTTTTTTTAATTTTTTATTCATCAAATAAAAAAGCGGCAATAACGGATTATACACTATACCATAACAATGTAAATTTTAAACTGTAGAAATCTAAAAATATTTTTAGCTGTGTGAAATAAACTAAAATATTTTTAGAGATAAAAATCTCTAACCTTGGCTTGGCTGTGTAACCTATATCCTCATTAAAAAACGGTTTTAAATAACTCTCTAATTATCACTTAAACCTCTTTTAACCCTTTTATTTTGCTTTTTAATATTCTTTTATGCTTTTTGTTTACATTGCCATTTTTTATATAGTTTAGTATGGATGGCCGCAAACGTGGCATAGAAGATTCTAGGCCTCAGGTAAATAACTTATAATTAATTTGTAAACATATATATTTATAAATTTAAAATTTCTTTTTGTGTTGTCAAGCTTGAGGGGAGCATCAACTGATGACGACGCACTCCCCTTGGGCTAGTCCTAATAACTTGTCTCTTGGTGTAAGCGTCGAAACAAGTTATTGTTAATTGATAGTTTTTATCAAAAAAAAAAAAAAAATTAAAAAAAAAAAATTTATGCTCATAACTCGTTTTAAATTTTATGTAAAACTTTTATACTTAATATATTGAAAACTATCTTTTACTTGTCTATGTATGTTTGTAATTTATTAATGTTTATAAAATATATGGGACTATACCCTTCCTACAGAAATATTTTTGGGGTTTTGTGTCTATAACCCAGGGGGTCTAGCTTTTTGCCTTTTTTCAAACATTATTATATTGAACAGAGCTTTTTAATTCAATTTAAGGATGATTTACAAAAAAATATTGCTTTTAATTGTAATAGTGTTGTAAAAAATAATGATTTTCATTTCAATTATTTTAAGTAAAACTAATTTGAAAAATATTAATTTTGTGATTTTTTAACTTAAGTAAAGTGCATAAGAGTAAAAGTAACGGTCAAAATTTTATTGAAGTAAAGTAAAAGTAAAAGTAAGACCTATTTTTTCAAGTAAAAATATAATAAAAGTATGAAACGGAGCGAGCAAAACTCCAGTTTTTTTAGCCCCAGAGCTCCGTTTCAGGGGGTTTTGCTAATTTTATTTATATTTTTTTATTTTAATTAGTTTTTTTGTCTAAATAAATGGTGTTTAACGTCTTAGCGGCTTAAAAGTTTTCTTCTGCCACTCATTTTACAACAATCCCAAAGGGAATCAACTCGTTAAAATTATTTAACTTTTACTTAAATTAATTTAAGTATTTGGAGGAAAAAATCCGAGCAAGTGTAAAAATAAAAGTAATTCAAATTTCGAAATTCGAGTAAGAGTAACCGTAAATTTAAGTGAAATTTAAAAGTCAAGTTAAAGTAAAAGCAATGCAAAATCCGTTACTTTTATTAGTTTAAGTAAAAGTAACTTTTCAGAACACCAACCAATTTGTAAAGATTCAAAAAACAGATTGACCACACATAGCAGCAAGTTTGTGTTCGCATTGAATGCACATTTTCCATTCGTTTCCTCTAAGAATTATTTGATGCAATTTTTGATCATTACGTAAGAAAATCTGAAACCCCAAGAAATAATTAATTCGAGTAATATAGCTACCAACCAAACACTTTGCTAGAACTAAATCTTTAGCTTTAAAGCCATCGATAAATCTGTAGAATCAATTTCCTACAATTTTTGAACTCAAACTAAAAACTTTTTTAAAATTATATGTAATATTAATTTATTTTTATACCATTTTTTTTATAAAAAGAGAATCGTTATTAAATGTTATGCGTGTAATAATCGTTATAAGGCAACTATGTTTTAATTATAATCTGGCTGACCTGGTAAATTTAACATAAACGGAACAATTAAAATTTTAAACTGCTTTGTGAGGTAGTAATAGTTACTGAAACGTATCTCTCACCTCACCAGCCTCCCACTTGCCTTTTACTTGTTTCATACTTCCCTCTCACTTGCCTGCCACTGTCCCCCAACCTGCGCTGCCTCTCACCTGTCTTTCACTTGCTTTCCACTACCTTCCCAGATGTCTTTCATCTGTTTCCAACTTGCCTCCAATCGGCCTCCCACTGGCCTTTCACCTGCCTACCACGTCCCCCCGACTTACCTCCCACCTGCCTTTCAGTTACTACTCCCTTGTTTTCCTTTCTGACTTCGACTTGCCTTCCACCGCCTTTTTATTTGCCTTTCATTTCCCTCTACTTGCTTGTTTCCCACTTGTTTCCCGCTTGCCACCAACTTCCCTCCTACCTACTTCTCCCCTGCCTTACACTTGCTTTCAACTAGAATCCCAACTGTCTCCACCTGTTCCCCCCTGCATGTTGCTTACCTTCTATTGGCCTCCCACTTGGCTCCCACCGCTTTCTCACCTGCTTCCCATTTGCTTCCCACTTGCCCACCAAACTTGCTTCCCACCGACCTTCCACCGACCTTCCACCGTCCTCCCATCCAACTTCCACCTAATTTCCACTTGCCTCCCATCTGTCTTTCACTTATCCCTCACTTACCTTCACTTGCCTCTCATCGGCCTCCCACCTGCATCCCACCTGCTTGCCGCTTGCTTCCCATTTGTCTCTCACTTACTTTCCACCGCCCTCCCACAGTCTATCACTTCTACCTCCCACCTGACTTCCACTTGGCTTCTACTAGTCTCCCACCAACTTTCTATTTACCTTCCGCTTGCGTTCCACTTGCCTCCCGCTTGTTTCCGATTTTTCTCCCACTTGCCGTTCACTTGCCTTCCACTTGCTTCCACTAGCCTCCCACCTTGCAGTGCCACCTACCTGCTTCCCATGTGTTTTTAATTTGCCTTCAATCGGCATCCCAACTGCCTTTTACCAGCTTCTACCGGCTTATTACCTGTCCCCCACTTGTCTCCACCTGTCTCACACCTGTTTTCTAGCTGTTTCCATCTAACTTCCACTTGCCTCCCACCGCCTTTTTATTTTCTACGCACTTGCCTCCCACTTCTCTCCCACCTGCATCCCACCTGCTTCCCACTTGCCTCCCTTTGCCTCTCCCTGCTTTCAACCGTCCTCCCACCGTCCTACACTTCAACCTCCCACCTGACTTCCACATTTTCTAGTTTCTGATTTAAGTTTCTAGTTTCTCATTTTTTAAAAGCTACAAGTTAAAATCAAATTTTCTGAATCAAATTTTCTGATTTTCTAAAATCGTTATTTGTGTTTTTAAAAGTCGTAAACCTTAGTGTTTCTTAAAATTTTTTTATCTCTAC
The DNA here is from genome assembly GCA_030248175.1 of Microlaimidae sp. YZB2_3. Taxonomy (NCBI): domain Eukaryota; kingdom Metazoa; phylum Nematoda; class Chromadorea; order Desmodorida; family Microlaimidae; species Microlaimidae sp. YZB2_3. Next base: position 4,059 of record JASAMX010029180.1, read on the forward strand.
AGTAATGTGAATGAATGTCTTTAAAGGTGGTTTTCAAGATATGTTCTTTAGACTTCGCTCGACCAGGCATATTAAAAAGATATCATAAAAACCCTATGTTTTTCACAAAAATAATAATCAACACATTGTTAAATTTTCTTTACTTATTTTACCGAATATTCCATACTATTTGTTAATGCGTAAGTTTGGAATATTTTATATGTAACAGAGCATTTTTTAACAAAAAAGGACTTTTAACTAATATGTTATCTATTATAGTTTGAATTTTTAAATTAAATTTGATTTGTTTTAAAAATAAATATTCAAAATTATTATTATTACTAATTTGATTAAAAAACATTATTATCATTATTTTTTTCTAACCTTTATTATTGTAAATATTTAGTCGTAAAACAAGTTAACATTTCCATTATATGACTTTATCGCTACAGAATTGGCAGATTTTTTATTGCGCTAACTTTTTTTGACAAAAAATTGCAATAAAAATTGATTACTGTTACATATTTTTATAATACTTTAATAACAATTCTTCCATAAAACCTTAATGTCGAAATATAATTTTATGATGCATTGACAGATGACACTAGCATAGAACAAGGGTGACTACATTTAAGTGTTGTTTTTTTTTTCAATTAAAAACCTTATATTATTTATTTTTTTCACATGAAATTAATGTACTTAAAATCAAGATTTCCTCACTGTTTTATAGCCTTAAATGACAAACCTTTCCACAGATCAGTTTTTGTCCTTTATACCGTCGAGAAAAAGACGTATTGCAGCCGTTCTACTCCTTGACCCCATTCCGGGGTTCTAGCCAACCCCTTATTTCTGGGGCGGGGGGCGTTTACCCCTTATTTCTGGGGGGGGGGCGTTTAAAATCATCCTAGTAAAATTAATGATACATAAGTATATTTAGAAAATTGGCAAGGCTTACAAACGCTCAATACCAATTGGTAATCACATATTTAATTGTGAGTACTTAAGCTAAAGCTCATTAATAATTTAAGTTCAGCTTACAATAATTAAATCTGATGCTCAAAAGAGCCATATTGCTCAAACCCATTCAGTGTTTTGTTTGAGACACTCTCTAAGCTTAGACAGCTCCAATCGGAGCTTTCTAGTGCTATATTTAGGCCAATGTGTCTGACGTTTGTCACCTAATTTAGGCTCGTAATTGTCACAGTTGAGACACACTCGAATTGAGTCCTATAATTGCTAAAATTATGGTCTTATATCTCTAAATTAGGATGATTTTTAATTAAGAAAATTTGGTATAAATGGGGTTCACCCGAATGATTTAGGGACGGAAGAGCCACGGGTACTAAAAAACCTGAATTTTGGGACCTAAGAACGGGATTTTTTTGTACCAAAGAGCCACAAAAAGTCACTTTAGAGCCAATGGAGAAAAGCAAAGATATCAGGAGAAAAAAATGGTGGGACCTCGAAGCTGTGAATTAAAGAGCTACAAAAAAGTATCTTAAGAGTTCGAAAAACAGACACATAGTTATTATAAAGAGCCCAAAGAGACAGAAATTTTCACAACTAATGTTTACATGCGTAAATTGACAGCGTGAGAAGGACCAAAAAACCAAATGTGTTATTAAAAATCCGTTAAAATTACTTTCATATAAAAATTAAAAAGTTATAAACTTTAAAATAGTTTTGAAATTAATTTTAAGCTTTAAATTTGTGACCAATTTTTATTTAATGCTAATGATTTGTTTTTGGGGAACTTAAATCGTACTACAGCAAGAAGAATAAAAGATAAAACGTCTTCTGCAAAAAATTTTACTATTTTGTCTTCTTCTGATAACGAGTTTTGCCTAAAGATCAAAGAAAGCATTGCAATCAAAGGCGAGAAACCTGTTCTTAATAATAATGTATCCAGCGCTCAGCTGTTTTTATTTTAACTCGCATATGTTAACGGGTTTTACGGTTTTGTTTTCAATGTTTTTTTTCTGTAGCTTCTTATTTATATTGTAAATATTTTTTGTAATAATTTTTGTAATATATTTTTTTTTAAGTTTTAAGATTGTTTTGTAATTTTTTAGCATTTATTTAGTTTAATACGTTAGTTTTAGGATTATCATCTCCTTGTTCTTATTCTTATTATTTAAAATATTTCGTAATTTTTTTTTTACTTCTTTAGTAATTTTGAAATTATCATATTTATTATTTTTTAGTATTAAAATATTTTTATATCCCATTGGTTTTTTGTTTGTTTTATCTCATTATTGTAATAATTTTGTAACTCTAAACTTTTTTAGTATTTAGTGACATTTATTAGTTTTATAATTGATGATTTGTAATTTTTGTCTTTCTAGAATGTTTTATCCATACTGATGATGGGTACTGAGCTACCCGAAAGCTTTAATGCCTTACGGAATAAACGTTTTATCTTTTATTCTTCTTGCTGTAGTACAATTTTTATTTTCCATGTTTTTATATTTACAAACTTATTAATTATTCTAATCAAGGAATCTTTCTATTTTTTGTGTATGATACTTGTTTCTTGACGTCTGATGAACAAAATGAGCATAACATAAACTTCGACAAAAGCGATCTTAAGGGTCTTAAATTTAATTTAGTCTTCAGAACATAAATTATGTAATTTCTTTAATTTACAAACAAGATTAGTACAAAAAAAACTTTAAAAAACATACGTTCAACGAAAAAAATGGTTTTAAGTTATCGTCACGCAATTTAGCCGATTTGTTAATTTTGTCTTAAAAGTTTAGTTTAAAAACTTTATAAATTTCAAATATTTAAATAACGGTAAAATTTGTTAATTAAAAGAGATTTTAACCAAACAGATAAAATATTTATTTTACCGATAACTTTGAAAATGGAAATCTAAAAAGTAGATATTAAGTGCTGCTACCTTTTTTTCTGTTTTTAAAGTTGAATGACAGAACGTACTTGTTAACCGTTAATGCCAATTCCAAGTATCGTTTAGCAGTACCTTCCACTGTATACTTGCTTTTGTATGGCTTTTTTTTCACAAAATAAATAAAAATAAATTACACATTTATTAAATTATATTTTATACATTATGACTCTAAGATTGCTACCATAAAAATAATTAAAAGCTTGTCGCACGGTTACTTCCAATTTTGAAGCTAATTTAATATAATAACAATAAATTTTAAGCACATTTTCTCATTATTTACTTTTATATCCAAAGAGCAACATATTACCATAAAAATAGAGGAAAACAATCACTATGTATATATATAATGTCTGTGTTTTTCTGCATATATTTAAAGTGGTTGTTTAATTTTATTTCAGTGGTTGATATTCAATCGCAAATGTCCTGTTTTGCTATATGTTGGTCAAAAATTTAGTGTCCTGTCGGACATTCCTATGTGTTATACATTCTGGATGTAAATAAAAATATTATTTATAAACAGTAGTTTTTTATCGCAAGCATTTCACAATCGGGTACTTTTGTTTTATCCTGGAGGAGCTCCTAGTCTTCTTTGAGACGACAACAATTTTTTTATATACAATGTATCAAAATTTAGCAATTAGAAGGCTTAGATTCGGCTTAGGTATAGGTTTTAGCAACTTTATTTTTTGGCTCCAAGTTCCCTCGGCTCCATCGACCCTAAACCTCCGCGATGGAATCCCTCGCTGATTTATTGTTCTTGTAAGGCTTAATTCGGTAATTGCAAAAAGTAATAACATTATTATTAACAGTATAAAATTTGGAGCAAATGGAAATTTAATACGAATATTTTTTTTACTATTTAAAAAGAAATTCAGTGTTTTTTAGTTCGATCAAATTAAATCATTGTTTAAAAAAATGTCAAAAGCAAACGTTGTTCAGGAATATTCAAAAAATGAGACAAATGTTTTTAGCGAGCCTTGAAATCATCTGTAATAAATTCTTTTAAAAATCACCGCCCATTAAAACTGTGGATCAGCGGAGCCTTCTGTAATACCCACTTCTTACCGTCCGCCCCACACACTAATTAGGGTATCTGACTTAATTTCGGCCAGATCTTAATTTCGGCCAGACCTTAATTTCGGTCACCAATTTAGGGTGTTAGAAAATTGGCTTATTTTTAAAATACAAAAGAACTAGCACAAAAGTAACTGGATGAATGTTAAATAAAGTGTTTTTACAAAAGTTTTTGATTTAAGTTATTCTGCATTATCAACATTTTCATACAAAAAGTGAATCTTTTGTGATTTTCTTAATTTTTGCTTTGTGTTTAAACGGCATCAAATTTAGAATGAAGCATTATATAACCTTATAATATCTCCTATGTAAGGGTTAAAGTTTTCAATTTTCATGTTTTGATATTTTCTTTAAACTCACTTTGCAATGCGATTAACTAACTGTGCATTTTAAGATTCCGTTAATTTCGGCCACCTTAAAATTTATGTGAAAGAACCTGCCGTTTATCGCTTTTTTCAATTATCATCGTACTACCCTAATTGTAAAGCATTTTTTTGCTGGTTTGACTTTTTTTGACGTTTTTTTAAGCCAAAATAAATTTAACAAAAAATATAGGTTATTAAAACTTGTTTTTTTAGGGTTTTGACATAATTATATTAAGTCTTGCTAATAACTATTAAAGTTTGCCAACGGGAAAAAATTAATTTATATGTACTAAGAAAAATATCTATAGGCAAATAAAATCTAGCTGACCGCGATATTGGCAGCATGGAATCGACTATTTAACAACAAAAACATTCAAAATATTTCACAAAAGCGGACTAATAACAAAGATTAAAAACTGTATTTTAATAATTATTTATCAAATTACTTAATTTGTAACCTAAATGCAAATTTTTTAGGGGCTAAAATTGGTTAATATTTTTTGTGAAAAGGTGGAATTAAAAAAATTCTGCGTTCTTATTTGTTTTTTTTAACGTCATTACCGCACAATTCTAATTGTCCCTTCATGTCTGCATTCTATTTTTCAGCGTCAGCCAGATATAATTCAACCATAAGGATAAATTTGCAACCTTTAAAAATTTTTATTGTTCGTTTTGGCAATAATTATAACCAGTTTTTTATAAGTGGCCGAAGTTAATGGCTCGCGCCTTAATGTCGGCCACTATAAAAAAACTTTAAACCTCCACTGTTCATTAAGTCTAACAGGAATTTTAAAATTTTCACTGGAATAACACAAATAGTTGTCGTTTGATTTTCAGATCAAATTTTGAGTCGATTGGAAAAATCAGAAAAAACTTATCCGAAAAAGAAAAAAAAGGTGGCCGAAATTAAATCAGTTACCCTACCCTGCGTCCGCCTCCGCGTCGTTGATTTTTTATAACCAGGCGGAATGAATTCTTGTGGTACGCTTTTTTGTGCTTGCCTGGTATACAATGTATAAGCGCTAAACAGGTTTTACACCCTTAAATACCCAGGAGGAACCTCCTTGTAAAAATCTAGTCATTTTAGAAAAGATCCATTTTGGCAGAATATTTTACCAAATATTGTGCTATGATCTATTTGTGACAATAATACGTTGTTTGTAATGTTTACTCGGTGTGATACTCTGGTTTTTATTTATATAACATTGTTTATGTACGGGAATACCAACTATTTACCAAACGTTATTAATGAACGCGCCCTCTTCTATACTTTGTTCATAGACGGGTTTTTAGGGGCCTCGGTTTTTAGGGGTCTCGGTTTTTCGATTCGCACAATTCCAAAGGACACTTCTGGATTGTCCAGAAGACAACTTTAGCTTGTTCAAAAGAGTTTTGACGAAAGATTAAATTTAAAAATTCCTTTTAAATTTTGTCTTTTGAGGTTTTCCTATTGGACTTTTTCCTTTGGACACTTTGAAAGAAATACGAACCAGCCAATACGTGTAGATTGTCCCTGTATTGTCCCTTGAGTAAAAAGTGTGTAATCCAACAAATTTAAGTTCAGAAATTGTGAAAATCTGATTTCTTTCTGAATCAACATCGAGCGAAAGAACAATTATGCTGCTTTACAAGTGGATTTATTATTTTGGTTTTGGCTATTGTATAATTAACACCTGCATTGTAATAGGTAAAAACTCCAAATTATTCTTACAATAAAACAAAACACATTGTTATTAATTTTTCCTAGAAATTTAGCACACAAATAGCGCGGTCCAGAGCTCCTGTTTAATTTACTAAAAGTAAGTTGTTGCTAATTTAGGAAATTATTTAGGTTTATTAAACCCAACTGTACATTAGCAATATTGTCTATAAAACTTGTGTATTTGTTTTATTAGTTATATATTTAATAAATAACATTCGCATTATACAGGATTGGTGAAAGCTTAATGAACAAAATACCATTTTAGAGTTAATATAAACCTTATGGGTTTTTTAAAAACTGTACCGCTTAATTAATTTTAGTTAACCCAATTAAATTTTGCGTTAAATGCTTTCAAACATTTTAGCAAAAACTGCATGTTATTGTTACAATAAAAAACACTTATAGTTATTCCATTTATAAAAAAATATAAAAACTATAAAACAAACTATAAATATTATAAAATAATATCCTATTATATTATATTATTATAATATTATTTTTTATAAATATTATTATTACATTATTTAGTTCTTTTTTGCTTATGTGATTTATTTGATTTTTCGTTTGATAACTGTGTGTAAACTAATGAAACAATATTTTTAATTTTAAAACATACAGATTCTCCAGTAGTGACAAAATGGGAGCTAGCTCTCGAAGACGAGGGAATTTTAATTTTAGCTGAAAATAAGGAAATTGCATAACGGAAGCTGAGACTAGAGATGTATTTTTTAATATTGGAGGTAGGGATCGACCGAAACCCCCGGCCCCGGATTGCCCCGGCTCATTTTTTCTACCCCGACCCCGGCCCCGGTAAATGCATTTTTTTCTACCCCGGCCTTGGCCCCGGCCCCGGCCCCGGCCAAGGCATTTAGCTGTCAAATTAGCCGGCGCAAACCGGGGTAAATAACCCCTAAGAATGCAAATTTTAAAGCCCTTCCTAACATATTTTCAGTGATACAAATATCAAATTTTATCCACAGAGCTAATTAAATCACTTTGGTATATGAGGCTATTTATGCTTATATATTAAGGTTTTATTAAAACTTTTTATTTTATTAAGATTCCTTATTTTAAACATGAATCCTCATTTTAAAAATTCAAGATTTCTTATGCATTAAAAATCATATTTGTAGATTTTATTTACTATTCATGAGACGTATACAATAAATATTAGGGATATTATAACATCATTGCTTATATCAAAAATATATAACCAAAGAGAATTTTACAATATATTTTTTACCTACATTTAACAAGAAATGTTGCACAGGTAACTTTTCACGTGCAAGCCATTTTCTGTGCACTCAATAAAAATTTTCGCGCAGAGCGATTTTTCGTAGACTAAAACTCGTTTTTTTTCACTTTTACAAAACCGCTGTGTACTAAAAACTAGCAGAAAATGGGGATAGTTGCCATTAAACTCGCTCATGTGTGAGTTTTTTTATGAAAGTTTTAGTGTACAACTGGACATTTACTTAAATTATAATATATTGTTGCTTTTATTTTTAGGTGATATTAAAACTGTTTTAAAATTTAGTGATGTTAAAACTTTTTTTTACATAAATCAAAAAATTCAAGCTGATTTTTTGTTTTTATTTAAGCATTTTTAAGTTTATTGCTAAGACTACACTGGTATTAATAACATTTTCGTCAGGGCCTATTCGGATTGGGTCCACTTGTTTTGGTTGAAAAACCCTGCGGAGTCAATCCACTGTTTTTGGCCAATCCACTATTTTTATACCGCCCAAAAGACACCAAACGCGAAGTTTTTAAGCAAATAATTAGTATGAACTGTTTGTATTTAAGTTGAAAAAATGTTTTCAAATAAAATTTGTTTAAAAACATTAGTTAATACGTGTGGAAAATCAACGATATTAAACATAGGAATAGTCTAAAAGGTGTACGTGGTCCAGAGTTTCCCACTAAAAATGACGGATACCCAGTTCGAATGGACCCGGTCCAAAATTTTATGGATACCAGTAAAAAAAATTCTAGTAAAAATTATTTTTGAAATTTTATTTTTAAAAAAATTTGCTAATTTAAGTTTAGGTTTTTATAATTGTATTTTTAATAAAAGTAAGACTATAACACAAAAAAATGACAAACACCTATTTTTTAAATAAAATTTTGTTGAAAATTCGCAGTTGTGCGACTTTAATACTGAAAACCCGTTATTTTCTGCTATTTCTCGGACGCACCCTGCTAAATTTTTAGCCTGTCCCGATCCCGGCCCCGTCCGGGGTAATATTTTTCCCCGGTCTTCATAAAATATAAATATAAAAACAAAGCTATCGTAAATGTTGGATATCAATTTATAAATTTCTAAGAGGTGTAAGCAATTGCGAACGTACTTTGCAGACCTCAATTCAATCTTACGCACGTGAGAATGAAGGATTCCCAAGTTTTGTGGATTTGGATTGTTTTATATTGCAGTTTTGCAAAGTTGCCGTTTTTATAGGTTAATGACCTCCCTAGCCATGTGCTGTTTTATAAAAGTTTCATGAACATTGGATTTCTTTGTAAATTTTTTTTAAAAATATTTACAAACAAAGAAAACGTTTTATATATTCCTTAGGCTTTAGCATTTGGATGCATGAAATGTTTAAACAACTTTTGGCAAACCAAAATTTGTGTAAATTACTTCTTGTTTAATTCCTAATAGATTGGTAAATTTTGTAAATCCCAAAAACTGCACAAATTTAAAAAAGTATTATAATAACTTTTGGCAAACCAAAATTTGTGTAAATTACATTTGTTTAATTCCTAATAGATTGGTAAATTTCGTAAATCCCAAAAACTGCATAAATTTAAAAAAGTATTATAAGTCCAAGAAAGTTTCATAAGTCTAATAAAGTTTCATAGTAAAATTCTTAAAAACAAACCAAAAAAAAAATTCAACAGTTTTTTACTCTCTGTTGAAATCTTAAAATCATAGATAGGTTCAGTTCAATATGAGCAGAATCGGCAGTAAACAAATATATCTTATTGAATAAGGTTTGTTTTATTTTAATATGGATAATATCGAATTTAATTTTTACCATTTTAAATCTACTGTATTTAATTTTAGAATATTGGTAATATAATTTTCTTAAGACCAATTTTTCCCTGCAGACTTTTTTAAAAGTCCACAAAAGCAATAAACTATCAATATGGTGAACAAAAAAGTGCAAGAAAACCTGAGACAGGCTCTTCCTTGCATTTGACATGCTTTAAAAGTAAAAGCTAAATCCAAAGGTTGTCTCGAAGCGCCGAATCTCACAAGTCAAGGTTTTTGCATAATATACCGTAAAATTGTATAATATAAAATAATAAACCTATAATTTGTTTTGGTTTTTCCTAATAAGGAATTCGATTTTGAATTTGCTTTTATTTTTTTTAAATATTGGTAATATAACTTTTTTAAGACCAATTTTTCCATGCAGAGTTTTTTTAAAGTTCAAAAAAGCAGTAACCTATCAATATGGTGCACAAAAAATTGCAGAAAATCTGAGACAGGCTCTTCCTTGCATTTGACATGCCTTAAAAATAAAAGCTAAATCCAAAGGTTTTCTCGAAGCGCAAAATCTCACAAGTCAAGGTTTTTGCATAATATCCGTAAAATTGTATAATTTAAAATAATAAACCTATAATTTTTTTTGGTTTTTCTTAATAAAGAAGTCGATTTTGAATTTGCTTTTATTTTTTTAAATTTTTTTCATTTACAACAATTATAAAAATAATACAATTGAATGATTGATTTTATTGATTAAATTGATTTTAGTTGTTTTACCAAGTTTGATAGACACATGAGTTAGAAGCCTGTATATGCTTTGTTTGTTCTCTCCTTTATTTACAAGAATGAATGACGGTGTTTGTGGAAAAATAAGCACAATTAAAAACAATCAATAAAAAGAAAAAAAAAAAAAAAGAAAAAAGAAAAAGAAAAAAAAAAAAAAAAAAAAAAAAAAAAATAAGTTTAAATAAAAATTAAAGAAACAGCACTTAATTTTCATTTTTTTAAAAAGATTTTTTTAATTTCAGTAATGTTTTCGCCATTTGGAATAATTATAAATGGACTGCTTGGCGGTTTTTTAAAATCACAAATTGGCTATTTATGGAGGGAAAAATTTGCAGTTTCAAATTATTATCAGAAATTTAAGGCGGTTTGGAACATGCTAAGTCAATCTAAAATAAAATTTTAAAAGGGTTTTGGCAAAAAAACTTTCGGTTTTTGGTTTGAAGCTACTTAATGGCACTTTAATTTAATCTTAAACTTATTTTCCGATTAAAAAAACTCAGTTTTCAAAAACAAACATGAAAAAATATTTCTATTAATAGTAAAACAGGCAATATTGACCAGGTAAACTAGACAAGAAAGCAAAAACCTAATAAAATTAAAATTTTATAAAAAAAAATAAATTAGTAATCCATGATGATCCGTGAGTTTTGCATGTGTATGGATTAAATTTTTGTGTAAACTTTGTGAATGTCGTTCAAAATATAGTTTACTCTATGAATTATAAGTTCAAACATTATAATGACTACCCCTACAACATTAACTAATTTGTTGGATATTATGAAATTAATAGTAGATAAAAAAATATTTAAAATTACAAATATTTTATGAAGAATGTTTTGTTTTTTAAATTTTTTAAAATACATACTATAAAAATTCAGTAATTTTACATATAAATGAGTGAATCACCTTTAGTAACTGGATGCACTAAACCAAGATTGACTTCTTCAGCTGATATTGTAAAACTTAATTTGGTCATGAAAGAAAATACAGTTGGTGGCGTTAATGGCAAGTTTAAATATTTATTGCGTCTAAAATTTATTAACTAACTTTCGCATAGCTTTTTTATTTCGTATCTTTTTAGGATACGAATTTATTAAGAAACGAAGAAGCTTTTGCTATATATTTTTTAAAAATTGACCTCTGCACTTGAAATATTTTTGCCAATTAGTTTAGTTGCCATGCCACTGGCTTATGTAGTTTTCGAAACCTATTTTTTGGATTTTTCAATTTTAAAAAGATAAGAAAATTATAAGCAAATGTAATCTAGCTGACCTCGCTAATTGCAATATTGAATCGACTATTTAACAGCAAAACCATTAAAAAATTTTTAACTAAAGCGGCTAAATAATAAAGATCAAAACTCGTGTTTCAATAATTATTTATCAAATTTCTTAATTTAAACCCAAATGCAAATTTTTAGAGGCTAAAGTTGATTAATTTTTGTATATAATGTAAAAAGGAGGGATTAAAAAAATTCTGCGTTCTTATTTGTTTTTTAAAAAAAACGTCATATAACCGCAAAATTTTAATTGATTTACTCATGTCTGTATACCAATTTTCGACGTCAGCCAAATATAATTCAATATTTAACTATAGTTAACTTTTTAAAGGATAAAGGCTGGTTCATACTTATTACAAAACGTCCTTTGGACTTTGTCCAAAAGACAATTTTAGAAAAGCCAAAACGTCTTTTGCACAAGCCAAAACGTCCTTTGGACTTTTTCCTTTGGACAAAGTATGAACGCTACTTGAAATTTACAAAATGGACAAAATCCAAAGGACAAAGTCCAAAGGACGTTTTGACGCTGTGTTCGTCCTTTGGATTTTGTCCAAAAGACGTTTTGTCATAAGTATGAACCAGCCTTAAGAATACATAACTATATAAAATATTTGCGGTTCCACAATAAACAGCACAAAATCCGAGCAAATCGAATGGCGATTTATTAAGGTAGAACTTCAAAGTTTTTTTTGACGACAGATCTTTTTGAATTACATCTTACTATTCGTTGTTTGACCTGCTGATTCAATTTTTGACATTCATTTTTCTGTAAAAAATGTTATCGTCCACAATCATCGAATAACATCAATAAAAAATACATGTCAAAAATACAAAACATTAATAAAGTTTATTACCAAAAATATTCTATTTTATCATTTTCTATTTAGCGTATCTTAAATAATAAATCATTTTTTTAAATTAAAAAGCTAAAAAATAAAAAAAATTTTTTTCGGCGTTGAAAGCATGGTCGAGCGACTACTCGACCCCATGGATCCGGGGATCCGAGCGCGATGTACTAGCCACTCGGCTACTGGGTCAGCTGGGATTTTTATTTAAAAGCAACTTTTAAAAAAATGGTTCAAAATGTAGTTTCTCGGCGTCAATTAAAAAAAATTAAACGAAAATAAAAAAAAAATGTTTCGTTATTTTTAAACGAAAGTTTGGAAATAGTTAGATATAGGCTTTTACCATTTTTTTTATTATAAACGATTAAAAAAGGACTTCAGGATTTTTTTTACTATATATTTTTGTAAAAAAATTCTTTTTTGCAATTTAAAAAAAATCCTGAGATCATTTTGAACCCAAACAACCTCTGAAAGTTGCCCTCTACATTACCCTAATATATTATAAAATTTCGTTCTTAACTTTTTATAGCACCCCATTTTTATGGGCCAAAAATTATAATTTATAATTATATGCGACTTGTAGTCCAAGTGGTCAAGAAGTTCTACCTTAATAATAAACATGATGTTCATTAAATTTTGCTTTATGCGTGTGAATATTTTTTTGTAATATCTTTTATTTATTTTCAATCGTTTTATATGAAAAAATTTTTTGTTTAGATAAAAACTTCCAAAAAAGAACTTGTTGTGCGCTATGCGAATCTGACACATGCGACTACTGGTTGCACTACATAGGAGGCCAGTTTCAATACTGTGAATTATATGTCAATAAGACACGGTTGATGACTTTATCTTCATCTTCAAACACACGTACGAAACATTTGTTTTGAACAAAAAAATAGAAATAATAGATACCTATATCATAAAAATTGTAAACACTTCCAACTCTATATTTTTAAAGTTTGTACACTGTGTTTTAAATTAAATATTTGTATTGCTTTAGGCATAATGGTAAAAAACTTTTTGAATATATTGAGTTTTTCCTTACACAAACAATTAATCGCAATAATGAAAGTGTTAAAAAAAGGAGAAGAATAAAAAATGAAATGATGAAACGACATGACTACAAAATAATTAACTTATAAAATAAAATGCTAAAGCTGTAAAATGTGCAATGATGAGAACAAAGAGCTTCAGCTATAAGTTTGAAATTCAAACGTAAAAAAAGTCAAAGGTGAAGGTAAATAATACAATAAAAAACTAAAATAAGTAATAAATAATTCAAAAATGTAATGGTGATGGTAATAAAAAGTGCAATGACGAGTATAAAATAATATATTTGTGTAACCGAAATCTTTAAAAACCATAAAAAACAATTGTGAATGATAACTAAATGACATGATTATGTGGCAATAAACTAAAACAAAGAAAACGTTATGTTAAAATCAAAGTTTGTGTTGATTTAAAGTATACGATACAGCTAATGAACCTTTTTTAGACTTGTCATTTAGAAAAATTTTAGCCAGGTTTCAGATAGCGATCAATATGTAATTTTATCATCGTAATCAAATTAAAGAAGAAGATTAATTTGAAAAAATTATCGAAAAAATTTACGAAAATATGGCTTTCAAAATGAAAACAAGGCTATAAAAATGCTGACAGCAACAAAATTAATAAAGTTTTTAACTTTCAACAATTCAAATGAAAAACAGGTAATATGTCTTAATTTCTTTTTTGTTTTATATAAAATTTAGCCAAATTTTTAAAATTTTTCGGTTGTGAAAAACATTGGGCGTTTGCTTTACTAGCATTACTAATAGCAAGAATATATAACACAAGAGAATGTCGGACTGTACACTAAATTTTTGACCAAAATTTTGAAAAGTCGCACTTTTGAATTCGCGTGCGACTTTTCTCGCAAAAATCCGCCATTTTCTGCAAGTTTTCCCGCGCTGCGATTTTTTACACAGTGTTAGTTTTCTCGCAGTGGGGACTGCGACTTTTTCGCACTCTATGCTGCTTTATTCGCACTGCGATTATTTTCGCACTGCGAGTCTGGCCGCGCAACAAAAAAATACAGACGCTGGTAGTCATTTTCAATGGAGTAAAACACTTTGAAACTTGTTTTATTTAATTTTAAAACGTTGGAAAGTTACTTTATTTTATTAAAACTAAAAAGTTTTAACATTTTAAAGTAAAAAAAACGACTTTTACTCATTTAAACACAAAATTTTTGCTCCCCTTTGTTTTTATTTTTTTGTTGTGCAGCCAGACTCGCAGTGCGAAAATAATCGCAGTGCGAATAAAGCAGCATAGAGTGCGAAAGAAGTCGCAGTCCCCACTGCGAGAAAACTAACACTGTGTTAAAAATCGCAGCGCGGGAAAACTGGCAGAAAATGGCGGATTTTTGCGAGAAAAGTCGCACACGAATTCAAAAGTGCGACTTTTCTCGCAAAATTTTGGTCAAAAATTTAGTGTACAGTCGGACATTCTCTTGTGTTATATATTCTTGCTAATAGAGACAAAGGGGACGCTTAAGGAGAAAAAGAAAAACCCGAAAAAAAACTAAACTAATATAATAACTAAAGTAAATGAAAGCTGTCACAAATCAAATTCCTATATCGCCCGAAATACATTACTTTTTTAATAATAGGTACTAAATCTATCGAGCTGAAATTTAAAAATGTCGTAGCCTTGTAGTGAAGCAGTTTAAATACCAAATTTGAATTAGGTAGGTTTAGTATTCAAGGAGCAGTCCGTTTCAGGCTCTATAAGAATTTGATTTGCGACAGTGTTCCTTTAAAGTATCTTTCGATTTTTCTACCTTTCCATTCAAAAGTGTTTTTAAAAGCCGTGGACCTAAGTGTGTTCTTATAGAAATTTTCATTTATAATAATTTATATATAATTATATATAATAATTTTCATTTGTATACAGTAATGTAAATGATTACCTTTAAAGGTGGCTTTTCTAAACATGTTGTCTCAACCAGGCATTCCAAAAAAAATATCACAAAAACCCAATGCTTTTTTACAAAATCAATTATCAGCGCTTTGCCGATTTTTTTTTGTTAATATCTGAAATTTGATATACATGTAGCAGAGTAGTTTTAAACAAAAAAAACATTTAAAACTTAATTTTAATTGAGGAATTAAACTTCAAGAGTCAAAACAAATTTTTTTTTAGATTTAGGGTCGATATAGCCTAGGAAACTTGGAGCCAAAAGTAAAAATCCCTAAAACCTAAACCTAAGATTAAACAAAATCCAAAGTCCAAACCAATTTTTTTCTTAAAGCTTCTGAGTTCTCACTGTTCAAGGCTCTAAATTCCGAAAAAATCCGACGGCTTAAGTTCCTTACTTACGGCTCTAGGTACCCCCGTACCAATTTCTAAGCGCAAAGACTTTAAATTGCACTACTGGGTCATTTTTTGTTAATAACAAAATTAAAAAAGTGGCGATTTAATCTGGTGAAGAGTGCTTTCAAAACTGCCTTCGGTAGGTTGAAGGCACGATAGTGACGTGAAACAGTCAAAACTGCCTCAAAAGTAGGAGGGTGGCACTGCCTCCTGTTTTTAACCATATTAATGTGGAAGACAGCTAGAAAACAGCTTAGAGGTAGGTAGAAGACAGGTCGGAAGCAAGCAAAAAAATATATTTTTTAGTTTTTTTTAACTGAAAACATTTTTTTATTCGATTTAAACATGAAACTATTTGAACAACAAAAATCAAATATATACATAAACTATAAAAAATTAAACTGATTTCCATTTGATCTTTATTTGTTCGAAGTATTTTGCACTGTTAGCATGGCTTTGAGCAAATTAAAGACTGTATTAAAATCTTTATTGGTAAAACGGCGACGTTTCGACACTGAATAAAACAGGTCTTTGTCAAGCAACTAAATAAAGAAACTTTTTAGTATAAAATAGGAATAAATAAACACAAACAATGGAATAAAAAGCAAACTATCTAAATATATATAAAATTTTTACGAAACACGAAATATAAGATGTTGAATATAAGAAACGAGGCTAAAGGATAAATTAAAGCAAAAAGAACAATCGATAAGAAAGTTACATATGATTAAACGTCAAAAAAAACCGCGCAATAAAAAATTTTGGTAATTTATTAACAAACAAACGAAAAACAGACAAGGGCACACTACTTAGTCATTAAGCCAAACTTTGGGATCAAAAAGTACAATTTAATCAAACGACAACTTAGTCAATAAAACACTGTACCCATTTGGAACTAAATTAGAAATTTCTTTAGAATGAATATTTAATAGCTTAGGATTATTTTTATTTGCAGTTATTAAACAAGCTTTCTTAAAATGTAAATTATCAAAATTACTATCAAACGCCAAATACTTAGAAAAACTAAAACTGTGTTACGCGAATGCAATGAAATTGATGATAATGAAGAGTCTTTGTAGGAAGATTGTGCAGCTCGTATGTGTTCGGACAGTCGAATTGAGAAAGAACGCTGTGTTCTACCTATATAGAAATTATCACAAACATCACAACAAAGTAAATACACAACATTATTTCGAGTTAAATCAGTGGTTTGGGAACCTTTAATATAAAATAACATGGAACGTAATGTTTGAGGGGATTTAAAATATGTTTAAAAAACCAGCAGTTTTTAAGATATTTTTAATGGTATAAGAAACTTTGCCAAAAAATGGTAGAGAAATAGAAGGAAGGCACGTTTTTGGGATTGGAGTAGGAGCACACCCCGATTTAAGATTAGCTAAATTAAAAAAAATTGGAAACAAAATCTTTACTGTACCCGTGCTTATAAACAAATATATTATACACAAACTTAAAGTCATTTTGCAAAGAAATTGAATTAGTACAATACCGAAGAGCCCTTAATTTTAACGTGTTGAGAGTGCTAGAAATGTATTGGTTTAGTATAAACGAAAATTTGGAAATGTATCTATTAGAATGCGTGGGCTTTCTGTATACTTCTATTTTAACTTTGGTAAAAGAACGTTTAATAAAACAGTCCAAAAACGCTAAAGAAATGGAAGACTCACACTCAGATGTGAAACAAACGCGATTTTTTTTACGTTTAACCGTATGTAACTTTTTATCGTTTGTTCTTTTTGCTTTAAATTATCCTTTAGCCTCGTTTCTTATATTCAACATCTTATATTTCGTGTTTCGTAAAAATTTTATATATATTTAGATATTTTGTTTTTTATTCAACTGTTTGTGTTTATTTATTACTATTTTATACTAAAAGGTTTTTTATTTAGTTTAGTTCGTTATTTATGACAAAGACCTGTTTTATTCAGTGTCGAAACGTCGCCGTTTTACCAATAAAGATTTTATACAGTCTTTAATTTGCTCAAAACCATGCTAACAGTGCAAAACACTTCCAATTAATTACTTTATGTAGACAATACGCAACTTGAACGAAGAGCAACTATGTACATAGA
>JASAMX010029183.1:0-40307 GCA_030248175.1 Microlaimidae sp. YZB2_3
TTATGCATAAAATTGTTAAAATAACAATTTTGTTATTTAAGCCAGAAATATAATGAGATTTCTTTAATAAAATAAAAAACTAAAAATATAAGAGTTTTAAACAATGTGCATATATAGATAACATAAGTTCATTGAAGTGACTGGCTCTTGGAGCATTAAAAGCTAAGGAACCTTTTTAATGGAATTAGAAGCTTTATAGGAACCTTTGAGATGTAGATACGTTGGATATGTTTGAAATCGTTTGAACCTAAGTTTTAGATACCAAATAAAGAGCTTTAGTTGGATAATTTTACCAAATTTGATAGGTGTATGTAGAGTAGCCGTTTTAGCTCTGTGTATCATCTTTCCCTTTTGTTCTTTTTATATATTATTACTAGCCCTAAAAATGCTCTAAGAATAGAGCAGGAAAATAGGGCGATTTCTTCCCGGGCGCATGTTTACACAAAAAAGATGTGGACTAGAATGAAATTGACATTTGTTGACCATAGGAAAGTTGCAGTTCAGCCGTCCGCTAAAAAAGTTATGCCATATGATAATGATATGTTTATGCGGTAAATTAACTACACAACACTGTTGATTTAGTATGATAAAATATCTATTGAAAAAAAATCATACTGAAAACAATCTTCCACAAGAGCGAAATTACCGCTTTTTCAATTAAATTGGTATATTGGTACGTGTAAGAAACAACTATAGATTTAAAAAAGTGGCGATTTCGCGCTTGTCAAAGATTGTTTTGAGTATGATTTTTTCAATTAAAATTTCATCAGACTAAATAAAAACTGCAACATTGTTGAGTAATTAGTTCACCGCATAAACAAATATATCGTCGTTACTACGGCAAAATGAGCCACAATTCGTATAAAATGTATGTGACAGTGACTCATTTTAAATTTGAAACAGGACCCCATTGCCTTAAAAATGAGTCACATTCACGACTATTTTATAATGACCGTGGCTCATTTTGCCATAGTAACGACGATTATATCGTATGGTAGAAGCTTATATTCAGTGGGCAGCTTATCAAACCATATGCCACTTTCCCAAGTTCCACATATGTCCATCTCATGCTAGTCCACATTTTTTCTGTTCAAAAAAACATACGCTCGGGGACAAATCGCCCCTTCTTCCTGTTCTATTCTTAGAGCATTTTTCAGGGCTAGTCTACCACTTTTGAAAAAAACCTAATAAACTAAAGTTTTAGCTGCACAATGACATATGTTTATAATCATTCCGTTGTCGAGACATGCATTATGAGTGAAAAACTTTGCCAACATTCTCAATTCTTTATTTATGGTTAACAAGGTTTTTTATCGTCAGGGTATAATGAAAATTACTCTAGTGCTTAAGGTTTGAAATGGTGTAGCAACACAAATACAATTTAAAATATCAACAAAGTATTTTTTGTCTGTTTGTTTGTGTGGTTAGATGTCTATGCAAAAACTATATTACTATAGGCAAGAAATAATTACTACAATTTATTACTTTATTATTAAATTAGATCTTGGAAAGAAACATAATAAAAAGGAAAGGTGTTTTTAAATTTTATTTCAAAACTTACTCACACTTCATATTTTTAGTTTGTGTATCATCTAAAAGTTGTCTGTATTACCGTACCAGTTTTACTCGATAGCACTGTGGGATCAAACTTAAGCGTTTAATTACTAATAATTAGAAGAAAAAGCAAAAAAAAGAAAATAATATCAATTTCATTTTTATATTTAGGCATTTATGGGTAATTAATTACCTCTAGTTTTTTTGCGCGTGGCATCTAATTTTTTTTAGAAAATGGCAACAATATATTAAGAAGAATGAGAAGAAGAAAATGGATTATGGATGAATTTCCGATAAATAAATTTTTAATTTCAAATCAATTTAAAATTTACATTCTTTAATTATGATTAATTAATGCATCGCGCAGCGTTTTTTTGTCCTGTGGCCGTTTGACACGTGCAATTAGGTTTTTTAAATGACAAAACACAGAGGAAAATGTTTATATTTATAAAAGAGGGGCTCCAGTCAGCACCCAATGGACGCCGTCGTGCGATATTGCCATTTTGAATCAATGAGGATCTTTTTTCGTTTTGTTTTGTTTTATTCATTTTTATTTCAAAAAAATAGCAAATGTACTTATACAAATTTTGTGCTTTATGTTTTGAATTCTTTTTATATAGTTCATTTTTTGTTTACTGATAATCTTACCCATTACACAGGAATACTTCGTATTCTATGCAAGAAAAATAATTTTTTTTGAAAATCATTTGATTGGTATTAAAGAATAAAAGAAAATATTGCTAATGCTTATTTGCTAGTATTTTGGTAAACAACTATAAAAAATAAAGCTTTTTAAAACAACGGGGGACAGTTGTCGCTACAGTCCGCTAATTTTGCGCAGTTTGTACTACATTTGGCACCAAAATGCTTTTAATGTGCAGTCAAAAAATTTTTTGTTTATTTTTCGAATTCATCATTTTAACAATAAATCGATACTAAAAACATAATTGAAAAAGTGCCACGCACGAAAATTGCATAAGTCTTTTTGCTATCCTAAGAATCCAAGTTTGACCCTATTAGAGTATTTATGCAAGAATAAAACTTTTAAAGCATAGGGGTTGGGATAATAATAATAGTAATAATAATAACAATAATAATTATAATAATAATAAGAAAAAAAGTTCTGAATTTTCAAATTCATTCATGTTCTCTAATAATGTTTGGCGCGGCGACGCGGATCTAAATCTCACATGACGCTTTCCGCGCCAGTTTTGTTTTATTAATTTTTTCTTTCAAAAAAATTAGCAAATGTACTTAAAATACAAATTTTTGTGCTTTATGTTTTAAATTTTTTTATATAGTTCATTTTTTGTTTACTGATATTCTTACCCATTACGCGTTTGCTGCTCTCTTTCAAAATTCATTAAAATGTATTTAAAGAAAAATAAAGTTTTTTAATCTTATCTTAACTTTAAAATTTTAAAATTTGTTTTTAGCATTTCTACTCCTCCAAGATTCCTATTTTTGGTTTCAATTTTATATAATTTTTAAAAAATACATTTGAAAATTGCATGCGTGGTTTTTTTTTAATATTTTTCCGTTTCACTTGTTTTTTTTTGTTGGTGTGGCTTCTATTTCGACACATAGAACTTAAAATAACATTTTACTGATTTCAGTGTCAAGTTTTTTTAACAAGCATTGATTTATAACATTTTTTAATTTTTGTTTGTTTTGTTTTGTTTTTTTTTGTTGATATAACTCAATTGACCAAAGTCACATAAGGATGAATTTGCATACAACAGGATTAAATTTGCAGTACATCCTTTGAAATTTTATTCGGTGGTTTTTACCAAAAAACAATCATCGTACATACAGTGAGTGTACCATGATTGTACTAAACTCAAAATTCCAAAGGATATATTGCAAATTAAATCCTGTTGTATGCAAATTATTCCTTATATGACTTTGGTCGATTAAACATCGCTTTTATCAGGAATCAGCACAACCCTATTGTCGTCTGGGTATTGTAATTTTTCTATTGACTGTACAATACAACTGTACAAAAATCGGTTTTTACTTTGCTGATGTTGCTTCTTTGGCAGATTTGTTTGCGGAGTTTCTTCTTCAAGGAGGCCTATTTCTTCCGCGTCAATGGCGTCATTGGCTATTGTACCTCGTGATCCCATCTAAATAATTGATAAACATCACACAATAATTCATTGCATACGGTTTGTTTAATTTACATGATGCATGGGTTGCGCGCAGCTGATTGGACGTTCGTTGATCTATTTTCTTGCGTGGTTTAAAGCAGAAACTTAATAATTCAAGAGTTTTTAAGTTTTTGCACTTTTTAGTTTAAGTTTAAACGCACTTTGTATATTTTAAGGATAAGACAATATTAAAGGTATCACACTTTTTTCAATTTGTTCAGAGAAAAAATAAACTAAAAGTTTGCTTTTGGTGGTCAAAAACGTCAGAGTAAAGGCTGGTTAATACTTATGTAAAAACGTCCTTTGGACAAAGTTCAAAGGACCATTGTAAAAAAGCCAAAACGTCCTTTGGACAAGCCACACGTCCTTTGGACGAAGTATGAATGCTACTTGAAATTTTTCTTTGGAAGTAGAAAGTCCAAAAGGAAAAGTCCAAAATACAAAAAAGTATGAACACGTTGTCTAATGGAAAAAGTCCAAAAGAAGTTTTGACGCTGTGTTTGTCCTTTAGACAAAGTACAAAATACAAACGTCCTTTGGAAAAAGTCCAAAGGGAAAAGTCCAAAGGACAAAAAAGTATTAACACGTTGTCTAATGGAAAAAGTCCAAAGGAAGTTTTGACGCTGTGTTTGTCCTTTAGACAAAGTACAAAATACAAACGTCCTTTGGAAAAAGTCCAAAGGGAAAAGTCCAAAGGACAAAAAAGTATGAACACGTTGTCCAATGGAAAAAGTCCAAAGGACGTTTTGACGCTGTGTTTGTCCTTTGGACAAAGTCCAAAAGACAAAAGTCCTTTGGACAAAGTCCAAAAGACAAAAGTCCTTTGGACAAAGTCCAAAAGACAAAAGTCCTTTGGACAAAGTCCAAAGGGAAAAGTCTAAAGAACAAAAAAGTATTAACACGTTGTCCAATCGAAAAAGTTCAAAGGACGTTTTGACGCTGTGTTTGTCCTTTGGACAAAGTCCAAATGGAAAAGTTCAAAGGACAAAAAAGTATGAACACATTGTCCAATGGAAAAAGTCCAAAGGACGTTTTGACGCTGTGTTTGTCCTTTGGACAAAGTCCAAAAGACAAAAGTCCTTTGGACAAAGTCCAAAAGACAAAAGTCCTTTGGACAAAGTCCAAAGGGAAAAGTCTAAAGGACAAAAAAGTATTAACACGTTGTCCAATCGAAAAAGTTCAAAGGACGTTTTGACGCTGTGTTTGTCCTTTGGACAAAGTCCAAATGGAAAAGTTCAAAGGACAAAAAAGTATGAACACATTGTCCAATGAAAAAAGTCCAAAGGACGTTTTGACGTTGTGTCTGTCTTTTGGACAAAGTCCAAAAGACAAAAATCCTTTGGACAAAGTCCAAAAGGAAAAGTCCAAAGGACGAAAAAGTATGAACACGTTGTCCAATGGAAAAAGTCCAAAGGACGTTTTGACGCTGTGTTTGTCCTTTGGACAAAGTCCAAAAGACAAAAGTCCTTTGGACAAAGTCCAAAAGACAAAAGTCCTTTGGACAAAGTCCAAAAGACAAAAGTCCTTTGCCAGCAAACCCAAAAGGGAAAAGTCTAAAGGACAAAAAAGTATTAACACGTTGTCCAATCGAAAAAGTTCAAAGGACGTTTTGACGCTGTGTTTGTCCTTTGGACAAAGTCCAAATGGAAAAGTTCAAAGGACAAAAAAGTATGAACACGTTGTCAAATGGAAAAAGTCCAAATGACGTTTTGACGCTGTGTTTGTCCTTTAGACAAAGTCCAAAAGACAAAAGTCCTTTGGACAAAGTCCAAAGGGAAAAGTCTAAAGGACAAAAAAGTATTAACACGTTGTCCAATCGAAAAAGTTCAAAGGACGTTTTGACGCTGTGTTTGTCCTTTGGACAAAGTCCAAATGGAAAAGTTCAAAGGACAAGAAAGTATGAACACGTTGTCAAATGGAAAAAGTCCAAATGACGTTTTGACGCTGTGTTTGTCCTTTGGACAAAGTCCAAAAGACAAAAGTCCTTTGGACAAAGTCCAAAGGACTTTTGTGCTTTGCATGTCTGGCATGCACTGAAGCTTGCGGGATCGATTCGCGTCGGAGGCATTTCAAAAAATGATAATAAATATTTAATAATATTAGTAAATATTGATAAAATATAATCCTGCTATTAGTGCTGACTATTCGACGTGACGTATCTTGCTATAATCAAATAAATATTTAAAATGCATTTACCCTTGATTTTTTTTGACAAAAGGTAAAAACACAGCAGAAGTTCAATTTTGATCGCAGACGAAGACGGGTTTAAGTGCGGTCAGGCTAACATAATCAAGTTTTACTTATATAAAGCATGTTTCACAAATGTTTAGAGATGTTTTTTTTACAGTTATACCAGAATATAATTATTGCACAACTATTTTTAGTCTATAATTGTCCACTATAATTATTATGTAATAGTAATTTACTTGATGCAAAGGACACAACCATGAAATTTTTCTAGAATGCAAAGTACATCGTAGGAGATTCCCCCTGGACTGTTTTTGATCAGCTTTTCTCACTATACTGTTAAGAAGAATTAATGCCTCCTAAAATGATAAATTTGTATATAAAATTTGTGTTTCAAACGTAAAAAAATGGGAATGTGAAATAAACACACCAAATAAAAAATGCAAAATGAAAATTAGTGATCGTGCAATTATAGCAATCGCTATTATAGAATATTAATTTACCTATAATTTTTTAAACACAATTAATTTAGGTTTTTTAACTCCTAAAACTTAGATTATGTGTAATTTGAGCAGAGATTATCGTTTGTTCCTTAACTAAAGCACTTTTAGCCTAAAACTAGTGTTGTAATAGTTAACAAAAAAGAGAAATAGGTAGTTACGTAGGAAGTTAACTACTTTTAAAATTTAAAATAGGCAGTAAAGTAGTTAATCAAGTTTCAAAATAGGCAGTTAACCCCTTGAAATTCTTTCCGCTGCAAATCCGCAAAAGGTATTCCGCGCCACCGCTGCATTGTGTTAAACTTAGTGACGACGACAAACCGGACGCGGAGTTTAAGAGCCGCTTTCTCTATGGATCCAAAATCGCCATTCCAAGCTGTCAGATTGATAGTCTTAGATTTTGCCCAAAGAAATATATGTGATATTTCATATCATGTGGACCACAATGAGGCCATTTTTAGCTCAAATTGACCATTCCGTGTGTCTGTGGTACCCCCTTGAATTTGGTGCCTTCGACTTTTTTGAGATTTTAAAAAAAAAATTAAATTAAAAAATAAAAAGATTTTTTTGATTGACAATAAAATCTTACAGTTTATTGTTTTGCGGTTAAATTTTATTCTTATATATATATATATATAATTGTTTAAAATATTTCAAAAATAAACTTTATTTTGATAAATTTTAAATTTTTACTAATGAAATTTTAAAATTTTTCAAAAAAATCAAAAATTTTGAGATTTTTTTTGATTTTGAAAATCAAACAGTTCACTTTCACAGAATATTCAGTCCACGCTGCCCCTTTGTTATTATTTGACCCCCACGCAGTTCTTTCAACTGTAAAAGAATAAAGAAAGAAAGTACCACTTTTTTAGCATTAATTATATGAATGGCAAAAATTTTGAGAACTAAAATAAACCATGCAACAATTGTGATAATTTAGTGACTAATTTCAAACCACATATGCTATCAGATAGGCTTAAACTTGCTATATGTAGGTAAAAATAGTTAATTTTTTTAAAAATCAGGTTTATTTTCTAAAAATTTAATTTTTAAAACCAAAATTTTACAACCAAAAACAGTGAATTTTTGAATTTTTTATTTTTTCTAAATTCACACAGTTTACAAATTATTATTGACATTATTTAGCCTTCATACCGACCGTTTTATCATTGTAAAATAAGTGAAAAAAATATACCACTTTTGAGAAACAATCATTTGAATTTCTAAAATTTTAGGAGCTATTACAAAACATCACACAATTGTAATACTTTTGTTTTAAATTTCTTACCACATATGCTATTAATTGTGCTCAAACTAACTCTTTATCAATAAAAATATTTCATATTTTTAAAAATCAACTTTATTGTTAAAATATTTAATTTTTATAACCAAAATTTTACAATTTTACAAAAAAACCTAAATTTTTGAATTGTCTATTTTCTCTAAATTCTAAAAATTTACTAATTTGTAAACATGTAACCAAACTGATATTTTGACGTTTATTAGCCTTTATGATGGCCCTTTAACCATTATAAAATACACAAAAAAGTGTACCACTTTTTGAGTATCAATCATTTGAATTACTAAAATTTTAGGAGCTAATACAAAACATTACACAATTGTAATACTTCTGTTATACATTTCTTACCACATATGCCATTAATTGTGCTTAAACTAACTATTTGTAGGTAAAATATTCTTTTTAAAAAATAACTTTATTGGTAGAAATTTTTAATTTTTAAATCCAAAATTTTACAATTTAAAAAAACCCTAAATTTTTGAATTTGTTATTTTTCCAAATTCTCTCAGTTTACCATTTTGTAAACATGCAACCAAACTGATATTTTGATATTATTTAACCCCAATACTGAACCTTTAACCGTTATAAAATAAACATAATGTACTAAAATGTATTTTATATGAGATGTACTGCATAATTACATTATTGATAACTTATGGATAGTAAAATATAATTATGAAAAAAAATTAATCAAAATAATATTACTATGAGAAACTTTATAAATATTGACGCAGGCAATTTATTATTTTGATTCAATCAACCAGAAAATTGTCATGAGTTTCAATTAAATCCAGAATTTCATCTTCTTGTTTTTTTTATATCTTGTTGTTGTTGTTCATTGCTGGGGGATCAAGTGATACCCTCTTCTGCTTTTTCGCAAAGATCTTTTATTTTGAGTGTTGTTGAATGTTGAGGGCATATAAAAAGGTGTTTGACGTCATGAGGTTTGCTCCTGCAGTGGGGTTTTTTACTGAAGTTTTTAATTCGTTTTTAAGGAAGTTGTTAATTTTGGATTTGAACGAGTTGATATGGTGGCAATGTCTAGATCTAACTTGTGCCAGAAGGGTTCTTGACTTCCTGGGGAGTTGTTGCTCGCTTATGTCGATTGGTGGCGGTTTGCTTTTTAATAGCGCGTTAGGTTGGAGTTGAGAAATGTTTTCTTTGACAAAATATGAGTGAATGTTTGATTGGATGGCTTTTTTTGAGCATGTGGTTGTAGAAACTTTTGGTTGTTGGTCCAAGTTTTGATTTAAGGATATGTTTTATCTCTTTTGGTCTATGGTGATTGGCTGTGATTCTGTTAGATGGATGCGTTGGCTGCAAGGTTTTTGCTAAAAATTGTGTTGAAAGAAGGTTGGTGTGGCTTTCAATTAGTAGGACTTTAGTCTCTTAATGAAGATGGTCGGTTGGGGCCATTTTGTGGCAGCTGGTTGCTATCCGAAGGGCCGTGTTTTGGGTTGCCTGTAGTTTTTGAAAATGAGATTTTGATAGATTGGGTGACCATATTGGGGCTCCGTAGTTGAGAATTGGGCGTTCTATAGCTTTGTAGAACGTAACTATTGTTTCTTTCTGTTGGCCCCAGCTGGTGCCAGCCAGGCCTTTGAGAATGTTATTGCACCTGGATGCTCTGTTGTTTATGTTGGTGGCATGGTTATTGAATGTTAGTTTTGGATGAAAGTAACACCCAGGATTTTGGGGTTTTTTGGTTAGCGGCAAAAGTTTGTTGTTTATGGTCACCTTTGGGTGGTAGTTAAATTCTTGTGATGAAGAGGAAAAAAATGGTAATTGTTGATTTTTCAGTTGATAGTTTGACGTAGTTTTTATCCAGATATGGATTTAAAATCTTGAGGTAGTTGGTGAGATCGAGTTCCATTCCAGTAATCTTGTTTCCGGTGGAATAAACTGTGGTATTGTCAGCATAGGAGACTATTTTGACATTAGCTGGTGGTGGTGGTGGTAGGTCTGAAATATAGAAATTAAAGAGGGTTGGTAAGATTACATGGGGAACTCCTGTTTGAACTATCCTGGCTTTGGAGGTGGAGTCTCTGAAAATTGTTTTGCTGGTTCTGCCTCTGAGGTAACCACTTAGCCATCTGATGAGGTAGGCAGGAAGTGTGCTGTTGACTATCTTGGTTATTAGAATATTAATGCAGATTGTGTCAAATGCCTTGGTTAGATCCAGGGTGGCTACTATTGTACGTTTGGGAGGAGCTTTTTGGTTGAATCCGGTGGCTATGTCAGTTGTAAGTTGAAGCAGGACAGTAGTTGTTAAATGTTTGGTTTGAATCCATGCTGATCTGGGTGCTGTTTTAGATGTTGGAGAAGGATCGGTTAAATTATTGCTTCTAAAATTTTTAT
This sequence comes from Microlaimidae sp. YZB2_3, assembly GCA_030248175.1. Lineage (NCBI taxonomy): Eukaryota > Metazoa > Nematoda > Chromadorea > Desmodorida > Microlaimidae > Microlaimidae sp. YZB2_3. Next base: position 10,050 of record JASAMX010029183.1, read on the forward strand.
AGCTGGGCAGAGAAGAGAAATTGGTCTATAGGAGGTTGAAATGTTGAGATCCTTTCCTGGTTTTGGCAAATGTATTATAAGTGAAGTTTTCCAGTTGTTTGGTATGCTATTTGTTTTAAATGAAAGATTGAACATATCAGTTAGGTATTTAATTTCGAAAGGACCGAGGTTTTTGAGGTGAAATATGGTTAGATTGTCTGAGCCAAAACCTTTTGAATTATTTGCTGTTTTTATCGCTTTTTCGACCTCTGCGGTTGTAATTTCAGCTGTATCCTGGTTAAGTTTTTTAATATTTCTGAAAAATTTACTTTTCTTTTGAAGTTTTAAAAAGTTTATTTGGTGTGCACTGTTTGTTGACTCTGTTGGCCATTTCTAGAGGGTTATTGATTTGAGTTCTATTACAATTTAAGCTGAATTTGGTGAAGGTGAGGGTTTATTGTCGAGTGTTTTATTGATTTGAAGTCTATTAAAATTTATAGTTGAATTTGGTGAAGGTAAAGGTTTATTGTCGAGTGGTTTATTTTATGGTTTTCCAGAGTTTTGTTGAGTTGGCTTTGTGGCTAAAGTTTTTCAAAAAGAGTGTTATTTTTGGTGGCATTGGAGCGAATTTGGTTTGAATATTATTGTTAAACTTTTTTATCCGGGCGGAGTGTGGGTTGGTTAGGCGAAGTGTTTTTTATATCTTCTAAGTATTCAACAGGATTAATACATTCTTCATGATTACTCAACTCTTTCAAAGTGTTTATTCTGCTTTGATCAGGTTGTGGAATTGGGCTGGACTTAATTTTTGAATACTATCTGCTAAAAAAATGAAGCGATTTGGGAACTGCTTAGATATTCTTTCCTGTTGAATATGTATTGTCCATCAGAAAAATTACGAACTTCATTACTTTTTCAATTGCATTAGGGTCAAATTTATCTCCATATTCCTGACCGTGATTAAATTTTTCAATTAACAAATTTTTTGTTCTGTTGTAAATGGTATACGAGGTTTTCTTTCTGACAACGCAAACCCCATGATCAATTTTTGCTGTATTTCTTCATTGCTTTCAGTTTCTAGGCTCTCAGAAACAGATTGAAGTGGTTGAAAAATTGAGTTCATTTTAGATGATTCTAAATATTCTTTATTGAGATAAATTGACCTAATGTAGTTGAAAAAGCAATGAAGTTGGTAAAATTTTCTGATGCACAATACAGATTTAACAGCAAAGAATATATAAGCAGTTCCCAAATCGCTTCATTTTTTAGCAGAGACTATTCAAAAATCAAGTCCAGCTCAATATCACAACCTGATCAAAGCAAAATAAACACTTTGGAAGAGTTGAGTAATCATGATGAATGTTTTAATCCGGATAAATGCTTAGAAGATATAAAAACGCAAGAAAATGAAATTCTGGATTTAATTGAAACTAATGACAATTTTCTGGTTGATTGAATAAAATTAATAAATTGCCTGCGTCAATATTTATAATGTTTCTCATAGTAATATTATTTTGATTAAATGTTTTTAAGAATTTAATTTTACTATCCATAAGTTATCAATAATGTAAAATGCAGTACATGCCATATAAAACACATTTTAGTACATTTTGTTTATTTTATAACGGTTAAAAGGTCAGTATTGGGGCTAAATAATGTCAAAATATCAGTTTGTTTGCATGTTTACACATTGGTAAACTTGAAGAATTTAGAGAAAATAAAAAAATTCAAAAATGTAACTTTTTTTGTAAAATTGTAAAATCCTGGCTGTAAAAATTAAACATTTTTAGCAATAAGTTGATTTTTACAAATATCAAATATTTTTACTTATAAAGAGTTAGTTTGAGCACGATTAATAGCATGTGTGGTAAGAAATGTATAACAGAAGTATTAGAATTGTCTAATGTTTTGTATTAAGTTCTAAAATTTTAGTAATTCAATGATTGATTCTCAAAAAGTGATACATTTTTTGTTTATTTTATAATGGTTAAAGGGTCAGTATAAAGGCTAAATAATGTCAAAATATCAGTTTGGTTGCAGGTTTACATATTGGTAAACTGAGAGAATTTGGAAAAATAAAAAAATATCTCAAAATTTTTGATTTTTTTTGAAAAATTTTAAAATTTCATGAGTAAAAATTTAAAATTTGTCAAAATAAATTTTATTTTTAAAAAATTTAAACAATTTTACATATATAAGAATAAAATTTAACCGCAAAACAATAAACTGTAAGATTTTATTGCCAATCAAAACAATTAATTTTTTTTCCAAAAAAAATTCTCAAAAAAGTTGAAGGCACCAACTTCAAGGGGGTACCACAGACACACGGGTTGGTCAATTTGAGCTAAAATGGCCTCATCGTGGTCCACATGACCTGAAATATCACATATATTTTTTAAGCAAAATCTAAGATCATCGATCTGACAGCTTGGAATGGGGGTCTTTAAAATAGTAATTTATTACAGAAAGCCAGTCGTAACACACGGCAGCATTAACGCGGAAAGCTTTCTACGGGTTTCCAGCGGTTTTTGGACGAAAAAATCCCAAAGAGTAAGTGAGGGAAGTGGGAAAAACAATTTTCAAAGGGAAGTAAATAGAAAGTTAACTACCTTAATTTTTAATGTAGGTAGTTAAGTAGTAAGTAGTTAAGCAGGTAGTTAAGTAGTTAAGTTTTTTAATATTTTTAAAAAAGCTTCTAATAAATCATAAAAAAGGTTCCTAAAACAAGCCCCAATATGTTCTTAGGTTTTTTCTGATTTTTCCCTGAAACAAATCAAAATTTTCAGTACAAAAAACCGGTTATGTTTCAATTATAATATTAAAACATTCACTACACTTTTGTACTCATTGGCTTTAAATGGTATGCGATAGCGATACCAAAATTAGTTATTTCAAAAATTCAAAGCGGTCTAGCAGCACAATTAAAATTCTTTATGTAATAAAAAATTTTTGCCCAATTTACTAAAAAAAATCAAAATTTAACAACATAATTCAACCAATTTCAACCAATTTGTCACGGTTTATCTTTGTGCAAGCTTTTTTGTGTAGCCTAGTATTTTCATATTTAAATTCGTTGGCTTAATTGGAAAAAATCTTTTTTTGTAATGCATTACTTTAATACATAAAGCCACTAAAATTTTTTGAATGAATGTTTTATTATTTGTAGTATTTCGGGGTTCCAAAATACTACAATAAAATGCCTCTAATTATAAAAGAATTTTGTTTTACGAGCCAAATTTCTTACGCTATTAATGTCTACAAATCTTGTAAACAATCCCCATACTTGAAGCGTTACTACAAAATGCTAGTTTACTACCTAGTGGCCCCATACTTTAAGTGAAACTACAAAAGCTACTTTAGGACTAATTGTGTCACACTTGCAACCATTTTTTTACATGAATATAAATTGTAATACTAAGAATTATCATTAAAACCAGCCACAGACAACTCGGAATTCACTGGCTGCCCGCTTCAGTTCCCCTCGACTTTTTTATGAGCATTAACTTTTTAAATTATTTTTAAAAATTGTCAAAAATTAGGTTTCAAAATATTTTAGAGATCTGGAAAAATAGTTTAACTGGTGGTTATTGCCAATTTAGTTTGTTTTTCTGCTTTTTGCTTGTTTATTATTGCTTTTATAAGTAAATTTTAACTAATTTATCAACTACTTTGTTAACTATTTGTATTAACTACTTTATTTTTTTTAAATAGGTAGTTAAGTAAATAGTTAACTACTTTTAAAACTTGAAGTAAGTAGTTAGCCCAAATCATGGTAGTAAAGTAGTTTAACTACTTAAGTAGTTATTATCTGTTTTAAAAAGTCTATACATATTTATGAAGAATCACGACGGTTAATTCCATGTACACAAAGGTCTCAAGCAGATATAGAAATAATTTGTATATAACGTTGGTTAACAAAAAACAAAACGATCATAACACACAGAAATAACATAAACATAAAACATTTTTTTTAAAAAAGATAGCTGGTTGTGCATATTTTGTTTCTTCCTCATTTTTTCCGGTCTTATATAAATTATTTTCAATTCTTCTCAAGACCTTTGTGTACATCGAATTAACCGTCGTGATTCTCCATTGAAGACGTTAAAAATGGTGCAACTATATTGAAAGGCTTCAATTTCCCGGAACACTATAAGTTAAAACCTGATTATTATGGACAAAAACCATATGGTTTATATAGTTTATTGGCGAAATAAAAACCAAAGCAAAACATAGGAGTACAAAAAATTTATAGTAAATTTTTTGTGGTATTTTATTGTGTTCATTCTTTTTTTTTCTCTGAAAAACTACTTATATCTTGTTTTGTTTGACTATAAAGGACTACGACCGAAATTCAAACGTACAGAAAGATTTCAAAAAAGAATTTTGAATAATGACTTAGTAAAAAGACGGGGGATAAAAACGGATACAAAATACCAAAAAATTTACGAAGAAACAAGTTTTGAACCAATAGCAAATGAAAGAGTAAACTATAATACAATAATTAAATGTGTCACCGTAGAATAAACTAAATAATAATTACTGAAGCGATTTTACATTTTTTTACATTTGACTTTTACATTCTGCTGTTAAAACCATTTTACATTTTATATTTTGACAGTAAATTGTAGGAGTCAAAATGGGAGGAAATGTACATTTTATTTATGCATTGTTTAATATATTATAATTTAGTTTATTTCATAGTGCATTCAATTTTTTTAGTTTTTTTTATAAAATTTTGGCTATTTTTAGCCGTCTGTTTCTATCCCACCTTCTTTAAAAATAATATCATTATGCAAAATCTTGTTTTAGATATTTTTTTACATTAGAATTTCGGTTGTAATCCTTTATAGTAAACATGTAAGCGAAGCATACATCAAATTTAGCGTTTTGGGCTCTTCGTTTTAAGTCGTTGAGTATGTCGTTCCCAGTGGAGGAGCCCAGAAGATTCACTGAAACCGAACAGTGCTGTAGAATCGAGTACAATGGGGCCAAGTAAGCGGATGCAGTTGTAAAAAGCGGCTTCGCCGATTTATCTTCCATATCATCAAGTTGCAAAGCGTCATCCACAACGTGCCAGTTCTAAAAAAATTGACAATACAACCGTATAGCAATAATTTGACAATATTATTATTTAAACTTATTATTTACAATCCTTTTGCCAGTCCATAGCCTTTAGCCTGAACTGAGTGTTAAAAGGTGAATTAACTTTTCTGGTCATTTTAGAAGCTTAAAACCTAGTTTACATTCGAGTGAAAAGTTTACAACACGTCCACAGCGCGTTTACCCTTTCACTTCTCACTTTTCACTGCGGTGTGAACATGTTGTCACTTTTTACTAGCATGTGAGCCAGCCTTAACTCTTAAACTTATATACTGGTGCGCCGAAAACACAACGGTACAGTAACAGAAGAAAGTATGAATTGCTACTTTCTTCTCTACGTATTTTTTATTAGATTAGACTATAAAGCAAAGTATTGCCGACTATACACTAAAGTTTTGACCAAATTTTTGCTAGAAAAATTTCGCATGCAATACTTTGTGCAACTTTTGTATTAAAAATCCGCCAATTTTTGCTAGTTCTCAAGCACAGCGATTTTCAGCGCAGTTTTAGTTTTCTTTTAGCACAAATGATGACTTTTTTATGCACTCAATGCTGCTTTTTTGCATTGCGATTATTTTCGCAAAACAAAAAAAAACAATAATGTCTTTATCACACTCCAGAGTTGTTGTAATTAAATTTTTAACTATACAGTTTAAAAAATTCTAATTATATAGTTAATATAGCTTAATTTGAGTAAATTAACAAAACAAATTACGCCTTCATGTTCGCAAACAAGTTTAATGCACAGGTCACTGAAATCCAAATGGTCATCAAAGGAGAATTCTTTGAGGGCAGAGGTTTTTTTGGAGCTTCCTATTCGGGCTGTTGTCGCTCTACTCTCCGCTAAAAATCAAAATTCGTCGTTACTATGAAACAAAAAGTCAGAAGAAGTATGAGGTCAATGTGACTCTGACTCATACAGTTAATACTAGGGTAGTGCATTTAATTTCGGCACTTTTCCCAATTGGTTATTTTCGATTTTGTACTATATCTTTGGTACTCCTGGACGGAATACGACGTTTGATAGCTCAAATGAGAGCTAATTATATGTAGATGACTGTCGTGAGCTTTTTATTTGTTATGTTATGATATTTTCATGTGAAATTGTGTGATTTATAAAAAATAAAATTGATACTCGTTTTTAGAACATGGGCATTTCATGATTACGCAATAAATTGGCTTAAAAATTAAACTGTCCTGGTAAAATTTAGTTTATTTTCCGAATTTTTAGTCCCCGTGGTTCTACGTTGCGTCTGTGGTGAGCAATCGTTATAAAATAAAATAGTGTAATTTCGGCACTCATACGCTGTGGGTAAAAACGGATTGAATTAAGTGGTCGGATGTTAAATTGTAGTTGTAAATAGCTAAAAGACAACGTTGAAATGTGTAGGAGTCATAGCACTGCACTTAAACTCGATTAAGAGGGTCCTTTTAAAAAGTGCCGAAATTAAATGCAATTTTTTCCCAAATTTTGCTCATTTTGATACCATTTGGCATTTTAGCTGTAACTTTTTGCCAGTTACACGTTGAACAACAAGTAGAAGCTTAAATTAAAGAAAACTGTTTGGAGATAATGATAGGCTTTTAAATTTTTGAAAATGATGATTTTTTGACTGAGAAACAATCGATTGTTTGTAAAATGCCGAAATTAAATGCACACATTTAATTTCGGCAATTTTCCATTTTTTTAAAAACTGATTTAATTAAGTAAAAAAAATACTTTCGTACAGTGAAACTTTTGTGACGTAACGCAGTATCCTGAAAGCTTCAAAATGAGCTATCAAACATGAAAATCGGGCTATAAAAAAGATACATCGGAAAAACAAAAAAGTGCCGAAATAAAATGCACTACCCTATTTGTGTGTTAATAGATAAAAAAAGTCATAGTTACAGATATTTTATGACGATTGTAACTTACTTTTTTATTATAACAACGGGTTTTAAGTAGTGAAAAAAATTTAAAAAGATAAGAGGTTTTTGGATCTGTAACCATGAAAATAAAGCCCCAGCAAAATTATGAAAAACTTTAACCACAAATGAGAACTTGGACTAGTATTCGGCTTTGTTTTAATTTTTAATGATTTCAAGCAGACAGTTCCAACTTGTCTATTTAAGTCTTTAGTTACTTTATTATTGGCTCAAAAACCTTTTTTAAATCGTTAAAAAATTGTGCGAATGTGACTTTTGACATGATTTTAGATCGTTTTAGGCTTAAACCACCATTATGCTAACCATTTTAGTAACACTTTTGAAAACAGATCCACTGTAGGCAAGAGCATTGGCAATATACTCTATAGCTCTTTGCAAATCAATTTTTTAACCGAAAAACGATGCCCTCTTGTTTTGGAGCAGCACTTGTCATAGTAAATTCTGCTAGGATGTTAATAAGGCTTGGAGACACACTCTTATTAATAAGTCATTTTGGAATGTGTTTATTCTTCGCTAAATTTTTTTAAAATTCTTTAATGGTATATTTCTAGAATGAACACTTTTATGATAATATATCATACTTTCAGTGTATTCTTCGTTCAGATCCAGAAAAAACAAGCGAGGATAAGGAGTGGCAAATATGGTGGAACCCCTGGGGTCGCCGACCAGGACTCGGATCTGATTGGTGACTTGGTGAAGAAATTTCCGCTGGGCCAACTCGCAAAGCTCGTGATAAGCCGAATAGTCCTGTTCTCTTGGAGGCTTTTCCAGCACTTTATTCTGCTTTGCGGTCACTTGTCGAGCTTCTTGCGTTTTGGGGCGCTCTAAAAACATTAGCTTGTTTAAAGATGTAGGGTATATAGAAGATTACAAAGATGTGGCTCTTTGTATTTTTGTAAAAGTTACTGAACAAAATGTAAAAATGTACTGAAAACTTTTAAAAAATATTGTAAATGGTAGGTTTTTTTCCGTAAATTCACAATCAAGTCCGCTTTTTAGCCAACCTTCTTTTTACTTTCCCTAAGTTCTTTCTGACTTAATTTCAACCGAACTGTGTACGAAAATTACAAAAATTTTATAGAGATTGGTATTCGCTGTAACAATCTCTCAGGGTTGATGATAAATGTGCCCAAAAATTTTAAAATAATGAATACGTCATTTATTTAAAGAGATATAAATGTGCCAAGTAATTATGCCACCCAACGCAATTTCTGATTTTGGTATTCAGAGTGCGCGCACAGAGTCATGCGTTTATTTTCGGTCTGTTTACTGATTTTCTTCAAGGCAGGGTACGTGAGGGTAATTACTTAACATAATACACAACAATGTTCTAACAATATTAGAACATTGTTGTTCAATGTGTCTCCGTTGAGACTCGATTTCAGGATTTTCAACGTGCAAGAGAAACGTTTTGTCATTGCGCCAAAATCTCAACCATGGTCGCCGACTAATGCAGATTGACCTTGTGAAAGCGAGTTGAGTAAGGAAAACGGCAGAACAAAGATGGATTTTCTAAAGCATATGATATTTGAACATGCAAAATTATTTGGAAATATCTGGGAACATTACTTGTTATGTAAATTTTTACACATACTATTTTTGTGCATTTCTTATTTTTCCATACAAATATCAGTAGCACGTTTTAAATAAAATGCTACGTCTGTAATCAATGTGATGTCATTAAAAAACCCAATAATTTCGCATCTCCATTTAAATATGCAACAGGTACATTGTATAATGTAGTAATTTTCGCGCAGTGAGCGATATAGTTTTTGCTAGATTTTGTTTATTATAAGTTTCTTAGCAAGTTTTAAAGGAAAATAAGTTTATTATTTACCTGAATTCTCTTCTTTTTCTTTGAGAATTTCTTGTACAGTTTTCACAAGCTGTTCTATTTCGTCCGAATCTTCTTTTTGTAGATTTATTCTAAATTTTGTTTAAAAATTCAAAAGATTTACTAAAAATACTGAATTAAAAAAAATCCAACTTGATAATCGACTATTTTAGGGACAGTTTTGAATAGTGAAACCTAAATCGAAAGACCCACAGCACTGGGAGTTATCCAAAAAAATTAATTGAATCAATTTGATATGTCGGTAAAAAAATTAGCGAGTTAAAAAAAGCTTTACAAAAATGTCCAGTTCAAAATTAGATGCAATTTAGTTTTTTGTTTAAATGTGCTTGTAAAAAAATTAAAAGTTTCATTTAGATTAAAGTTTAATTTTGGTTTATATTTAGTTTAATGTGTTCCAAAAACGAAATCCAAAGTCCCGTTTTATTTAACTTTAAATGTTTTTTTTTTATTTTATCAGTATTTTGACCTTTAAAATGAAAAAAAAACTAACTATAAAAGCGTCTTTAAATCTACAAAATAGTCATTTAAATTAAGCAAAACTAATTTTTGGTTTTTTGTTTTTTCTCTCAAAAACTTTGCACAAATCGGGCTTTAAACTTAAAGGCAGGCAACGTTTAATTGTGAATTGTTGTCTGCGATTTAACCCTTTGAATTCATTCCGCTGCATATCGGCAGAAGGTATTCAACCTCAGTGCTGCACTATGTTAAACTTGGCGTCACAGTGCAGCACTGGAGCAAAATACCTTCCGCGGATTTGCAGCGATTTTTGAATAAAAAAATCGCAAAGGGTTAAAATTGGGGAGCCAAATGATGACGAATTAAAACATTCGTTTTTATTATTGTTTATAAAAATCATTTAGTTTAAAATCATGGTTATTATAAAATAATGACTGCAAACTATAAAAAATAGCTTTTTTGATTTTTTATGGTACCCTTTTTTATATGGTTCGTAGTAAAAACACCACCCCCGTTTTGTTTGCCTGTAGGTTTTAAAGGTGAACTCATGTTTTATCCGAATCATTAAATGTTTTTTCACAGGACGCATTTTCATAGCAATCTTAGTCTTATATATCGGATTTTTACAATTTCTGAAGATCATAGATTAGAAACGTGCATACCTTGGAGCACTCAATGCAAGCATTGCTATTTCGGAAATTTGCCATTTTTGTCCAATACCAACTTGACACAGTATAACGGGGAGCTTTAATGTTCCAACTGCATGATGAAATTCAATCATGCAATTTTTCGATCTGAAAAATAATCCAATAACTTATTTTTTATTATAATGATTGTTGATGTTTTCCTTAAAAAACAAAATTTTAATTATAACTTAGAATAGAATAATTTTATTTTTTACAAATTAATATCAAAAAAATGTTTTTGAAACAAACATCAAATGATTTGCAATTCAAGTAAGATAAACAGTCATAAATTATACTAAATAATATAATTATTACATTTAATGATACAAATTTAAAAAAATAAAAGGAAGGAAGCCCAGAGACATTAGGCTACTTTTATGTTCCTATTAAATTTGGTCCATTTATAAAAATTTAAAAAGTTAATATCTTTTTTAATTTTTTTTTATAATTTTGGTTTGAAAGCAGCAAAACACTATGCAACATCTTAAAAGCATTTTTAGCTTAGTTTTGCGGTGATTGGGTGTTTTTAACAAATTAGATACTATAATACCCAAATTTCGAACTTCATTGTTTAGGATTTTTTGCTAAACTATTAATAAAAATTAATAGTTTAGGATTTTTTGCTCCAACGTAAACCACGCGACATTTTTGAATCGCAACTTGAGTTACCACTCACAAGACTACTGAAAAACTATGTTTGGGGCACTTTGAAGGACTTTATTATTTTCATGAAACTCACGAAATTTATACAATTTTATATTGTCCGTGAAAAGTTACACTTAAGATTAGAAATTATATATGGCAAGCCATTAACATAAAGTAAAAACAATAATGGTTTCAAGACAGAGCCTTGAGGAACTCCCGAGATAACTTTAGTATGACTGGATAGGACTTCACCGACTAAAATTCTTTAAGTGCGGTTAGACAAAAAAGTTTTAATCCATTCCAATAAATTACACTGAATTCCATAATATGTAAGTTTTAGAAGCAACTTTTAATGGGGTACTGAATCAAACGCTTTACTATAATTAATATATGCAATATCAATTATTTTATTACTTTCTATTGCCTTATTCAAATCAGCAAATGATTCTAAAAGCTCTGTTATTTCCATCACTAGGGCATCTTTTTTTTTAAATTGGAGGGATTATAGCAATAAGCCAGCTTGGAGGCAGTGTATGGGTTTAAAAGAAACGTTAAAAACAATAGAAACAGGTTCTACCAGGCAAAGGGCCAATTTATTAAAAAACATGGTAAGTATTTTGCTAAGTTGTTTTTTTTTTTGCTTTTTTAAAACTTTCAAAACAATTTTCGGAGTAAATTTTATATCTGATAAATGAACGTTTAAAGCTAATTTTTTTTAACAGGTGGACGAGTGTCATTGTCTTTTGTAAATTTTTTGTTAAAAACATAGTTAAGAATTTCGCTTTTTGCTAACGGATCATCCTTTTGAATCCTTTGTAGATGTTTGAGTGGGGTAATTCCATTGTTTGTGTTATTTTTCAATTTATTTACATATTTAAATAATATGGATTTATCGTTTGCCTTTAAAATTTTATGTTCATTTTTTATGATAACTTTGCTTATTTCACGTTTATATTTTCTGTTTATCCTATTGTATTCCTTTTTGACTTTTGGATTTGACCTTTTTTCATGGTTTAAGCTTTTTGGATTTAAGAATTTGATGTATTGAACTTTGAAAACAAATCAAAAAAACTTTTACATACTTGAGGTAGTGATCAGAAACACAAGCTATAAAAACTTTGGCCTGGCTTAACGCCTCTGCAATTTCTTCCTGCAGTGGAGTTCCGCCCTTTGTACATTTTTTGTCCATCCAACAGTTTATTTTTTGGCTGTTAAGTATTTTCTCAATTTCTCTTGGATCAAATTTGCCTTACAAACAAATATAAATTTTAAGTCCCCATACAAACATCATAATTACACAAATATAATAAATGATACAAAACATGTGATTTCAAATTAAAACAATAAAATTTATGATGAAATTAACCGCTTATAAAATTTCAAAAAAACCTTCAAAGAATTATTCCCAAAGGTGTCCAAAAATCGTTCTTATTTTAAATGAAAATTCCATGTTTTCCAAAACTATAGCATTATATATTTTTTCTTCTATATTAATTTGATTTAACATATTGCATTGTAGTTAAAGCAAAAATAACATAAAAATAAAATAAAAATAATTGACTTCATATATTGCTTTAAACGTATTTACTGCCCTAACTAGGGCGAGAGCCTTCAATGGCCCCAATTAAAACCCTCTGAAGAAAAGTCAATTACCAAGAAAAAACAGTTTTGTTACCACAAAACAACACCAAGATCTTGACTAAAGTTTTGGATATGTATTAAATTTTTAAGAAATTTGTGTATTAAAATTGCGTAGCTTATATAAGCTACAGCTTCATTCCATAATTTTAATTTTTAATATTTAAATTATGCTTACCTAAACTTTTAATTTCTCCTACATTTCCTTTTTCTTCCATTGCTTGATGTGAATTCAGGTGGCAGTAACTGAGAAAGACAGGATAAGATTTTCGAGGTCTTTTTATTGGCACAACAGCATTTCTAAAAAATTTTAAAAAAATTTTTATTTCAGTATAAGTGCGCAAAAAATTTGTGTTTGTGAGAGTATTTTAGTGGGATGTGTCTGTGCGTGTATTATGTATTTCTGGGTATCTCTGTAAGTGAGATATATGCGAGTTTATATGAGTGTATATGTGAGTTTATATCTGCGTTAATATGTGCATGTTTATTCAGGGATGGTAAATGTATGTAGCGTGAGTTTTTATGTATTGTGCATGTGGTTTTGTGTGTGTTTCTGTCGTTATATTGGTGGTTGTGTATAAATATGTTTAAGTTTATATAAACATTTTTGTTTCGCATGTGGTTTTTTGTGTGTTTCTGTCGTTCTATTGGTGGTTGTGTATATAAACATTACGTTTAAGTTTTTATAAACATTTTTGTTTTCGTTTAAGTTTTACCGTTTGGCTCTTGCAATATGCTGTAAAAGTTCTTGAAATTTTATTTCATATTTATCATTCTTTCGCATTGTGATAAAAAGTTCATGAGCAACAAGCATTCCAACAGGAGTTTTTGTCCATTCTTTGTTATCACAGACAGCTACAACAATTACCGGCCTAAAATTTAAAAAGTTTATTTTAAGTTTTGACAAAGAAGTATTAAAGCACTACATTTAAACTGTCTAAAAACATTTGTACAACAGAATACATACAAACATTATGTTTTTTACGTATTGCACTATATTGTATTTTTGTATATCAGTATTATAAGTTTAGCATATTGTTTACAATGTGTGAATAGGCAGCAATAGGCTTTTATTTCGTTTTGTTTTCCTGTTTACGGGGAGTGTGCCATTTTATAAACATAATATGAGCATATTTGCGCATAAAATTAGCAATAAAAGTGCGGTCTGCTTCAAAGTGCAAAAGATTTAAGTTAGCGCGCCAAGATAAAACAATGCTACTTTTAGACTTTTTTGATTTCCATTCCGATTCTTGCCCAAATAATGGCAGATGCTGTGCCATTTTTTGTGCATAACAATTAACGCCAGTGCTTCCTTCTTCTATTGCTAACTTCTGCCAGTGCTAACTTCTAAGACGGAGTTGCATATATTTCTTTAACAATAAAACGCAACAGGTGCTAGATAGCAGGTAGCATTGCTTGCATTGAAACGACTAAGATTTTAGGATTTTAGAAAGTAGCTAGAAAGCAGTTAACTATAGAGGCTGCGATGTTTTTAAGAGAAAGCAGTAAAGAGTCAGGTAACAACTGCTCTATGAAATAAGCCTCTGTTTTTATACCGGTTTGGTTTAATGTACAGATTTTTTTTAAATATACAAAGTTTGTTTTAATTTATTTTAAACCAAAAAACTGTACTTTACCGTTGACTACTTTTCTTCACAAATGTTATCAGATTTGAACAGTTATGGTCACTGCAGAAAAAATCAGATATGAACGCGATGACAACTAAATAAAAGAATAAATCACACAAATATGTTTTTAATCGTAGTTACAGAAAATATTTTTTTTAATGAAAAACTGAATTTAACAAATAAAGTCTGAAATTGGCCCACATAAATGGCTGGTTCTTAGTCAATTTTCTGCTATATACCATATACTATTTTTTGCAGTAAAATAAGGTACAATAAGAAAATAATAAGCGACCTTTTTATTATATGCATGACTTTAATAATTTATATATAAAGTACAAAAAAAATGTACAACTGTTAAAAAGGTACAAGGAATTCTGAGCAAAATATAAAAGGGCAAGAATATGTTAAATCAATGACGATTCACCAAACCAAATTTTATTTTGATTAGTTTTTTTTAACGTGACACAATGCTTTTCAAAAAAACGTATTAATATTTCCTATGCCATTGTTTTGCCATTGCAATTTAAACTGTGGTATTGGACCACTTCTAATTTCCCCCTGATGGAAATCATCTTTTGTTGCAATTGAAATAATCAGATTCTCGTTGTGTTGTGGCAACAGGATTATTATCAACCAAAAATTGTATTTTGTACCTTTACTACTGGCGAGTTTAACCCCAAAAGCTTCCACAGATTCCTGCTGATCAGGATTGCTAACAAGTATAGATGATGATATTCCTAAAAGCAAATCATTTACACTATGAACATCAAACTGTTATCATCATTTACAATAGACTAATTCTGAATAAGCGTTTTTTACTGTACAAGAGAAGGTACAAAAAGAAAAAATAAAATTTGAAAAAATCTTAGTTTTCTTAGTTTCTTAAGTTTAAATCTATACTTCATAAAAATTGCTACACAATGATATGTTTCATTATTAAACTGTGCTAATATATCAGTTTGTGCTAAATAAATTTTGTTTTTTAATTAAACGTTACCATAGTTAGAAATCATCACTAAAATTATATTTTCGTGAACAATGATTTTGAATTAGTAAAAATAAAGTTGAAATTTGTGCTTTAAAACTAATTTCAAACCTAATTAGGTTTTTTTAATGTCCTGGGGCCTGTTTCATAAAATACTGGTCTTCGTAAATTACAAGTCTATCAATAACTTTTTTATTCTGAACCATTTGCGTTGAAATTTGAAATGAAAAAAGATTATATGCCATGTGCAAACTATTTAAAATTTCATGTACGTAGCTGTGGTGTGTTTAAAGTTACTCCAGTTTTAAACTTTGGCCACTTGTAATTTTTCACAAGTTCTCAAAAGAAAAATTTACCCTACTCCGAGTAGGGTAAAATTTACTTTACGATTTCACTGGATTTTTTTACAAGTTTGTAAAAAAACTTGAATACAAGTGAAAATACAAGTGAAAAATACAAGTAAAAAATACAAGTAAAAATACCATTGTAAATTTGAATTATTTTTTTGTTGGTTTGTGGAGGTATATTAAAAAATCTATATATAAAAAATATAAAAAATCTATATAAAAATTAAATATATTATTATTTATATTACTAATATTAAATTATATATTAAAAAATCTATATAAAAAACACATATAAAAACATCTTTTTATTTGTTTAAAAATTTACAAGTCAGTAATTTTAAAAACTTGTATTTTTCTCCATTTTACAAACTTGTAAAATTTACCAGTATTTTATGAAACAGGCCCCTGGTTGAAAAACTATTGAAACTTTAAAAATTAATTTTTAAAAGTCCATTCCAAACTTTTAAATTGAAGCATTTTCTGCACTTGAAACATTAAAAAACTGGAAAGCAAGCGCGCCAGCAGCGCCGTACCTACGAAGCGGCAAAAAACTAAAAAACCTCAAAAACAGCTTTTGCTTTTGTAATATTAAAAAGTATTTAATAAATTTTAAATAGAATGGGTCGAAATTTTGAACCCATCAATATTTGAAATATTTAAAACTGTAAAATGTACTGGTCGCTCGCTGTTTCTCAATTTCCCCCCCTACATATGATTGGCGCTAGTACTTATTGTACCCTCTTCCTACACTAAAAAATCCTTATTCAGAACTAGTCTATATAAACATCAAATTGTAAGACGTTAAAGACGAAAGTTTTTCCATTTACTGCGAATTATATGTATGGTAAAAAATATATTTTTTAGTTCTAAGTGAAAAGTGAGTCTTAAAGGAGCACTGTCACAAATCAAATTCTTATATCGCCCGAAACGGACTGCTCCTTTAATACCAAACCTACCTAACTCAAATTTGGGATTTGGAGTGCTCCACTACAAGGCTACAACATTTTAAAATTTCAGCTCGATTAGTTCAGTATTAAAGGAGCAGTCCGGGTTGGGCATATAGGATTTTTATTTGTGACAGTGCTGCTTTAAGCAAAGGCTTAAAATTATTTTAAATTTTAACATAATAAAGTTAAAGCAAAACTAATGTTTTGGAGAAAAATATGGGATATTGTAGATTTGGCTCTGCAGAAAAAAAGTAGGATAAACGTAAATTTGTTAAGTAGGAGAAATAGGGAATAACCACGTAGCAGATTTAAATTTTAGGTAAAAAAATTTGATGGAAAAAATCTTGTTAAGCAAAGAATCAAATAACATATAAGTTCTAATAAAAGTATAAAAAAATTGTTTTGTTATACATTTTTGTAAAATTACTGCTGTTAAAACAATTTCAATGAATATATCGAACGTATTATTAATAGTCACCCTGGTTTTCCAAAATCCTTTGTAATTCGTTCTAATTGATTGGGATCTTTTTTTCTATTAGTAGGTTTTGTATTTTTGAAATTTCTTTCACCAAGGCGTTTCCAAAATCTTTATTGGAACACATGAGTAGAACATCTACTCCCACGTCGTCTTTCATTGTATTCAAATCGTGCATCATGCCACTAAACAAATAATAAAAACTTTATAAATTTAATTTACCATATTTGGTTCAACTTTGCGCAAAATATATAACATAGTGTGATACTACTATCCACCTGTATAACATGTGTATTGAAGCTAGAAAGATCGAGTCGCGACAAAGAAAATTTAAATTTAAATATCCAATTAACATTGTTATTATGCATAGAGAATATATGGTAGTGCTATCAGTGCTGATTATTGGTCCTGGGCATCCTGTTTTAAAGGAAAAAATTTAACATGCTTCTGCTAAACAGAATATTAACAAAACAAGAGTTTGAAATAACACATTGAAAAAACAGAAAATTTATGCACTAAGGTACTAAAGTTAAATTGTTTAATTATTCACTGTATAAAAAAGGGGGCTGTGTTGCAATCAATTAAAATAAAGCCAGTTAATTCATAAAAAAACAGTTTAGAATGAACATAATTTCTGTTCAAATCGCACACATATTAAATTTAGTGAACAACATTACAAACCAGGGGTGGTAAGCTTTAAGCTATTTTGGGATTAGCGAATTTCGCCACACCCTAAATCTACTAGCAGTATTAATTGTATAATTTAGCTAATCTGAGATTAAGAATTAATCCCAGATTAAATTGTGACTAATCTGAGACTAAATTTTTAGTTTATGTAGAATATAAAACCATCCCCGCAGGTTGTTTTAAAAATTTGGGGTTTTTTTTCGCTAATTTTAGATTACAAACAATTTAATCCGATATTAAGTCTTCATTTTAGATTATATCTGTTAAACTAGATTATCAGAAATCCATACTGCTTATATGTTTACCGTGCGATTAAAAATCGCTAATCTCAGATTAAATTCACGTCCAAATAAACCTTGAGCATACCACCCCTGATTTGTTTTTAGTTGAACGGTAGCCTAACCACAAGAATAGTAAAATTTAGATTAAACAAAAAAATTCAACAATTATAAGCAATCAAACAAAAGGAAAAATATATTATCATAAGTAACAAAAAAACAGTAAGTAAAACACAGAAAGACAACTATTATTTTAGTGATTATTATAATAAACTGTATTTTTAGATTTTGTATCAGTAATATTAAAATTGCTTTTATTTTATTCATCAATTTGTGCGTGAAGTGTGCAAGAAACAGAAAAACAGAATCAATAATCTTGCAATACGATTGGATTATATGATTGTGTGTGAGGTTTCGTATTTTATTTTATCTTTAAAAAATGTTTTTTCTATCAAAAAATAGCTAATTATAAACGAATTGTTTTTAAATTTTTGTTCAAAAACAAAAAGCTTTGTTAAATTTAATAACATAAATATTATTAAACAAATATCAAATCAATCTATACCTGATAATCTTTTTAGTTTTTTATAACTACTAGATACGAGTGGGCCCAATGCTGATACACTGCCTTTTTTTCTACTTTGAATATTTTTAGACGACAAATAAAGACCCGTTCACAGTTACGCACAATGCACGATGCATAAATGCACGATGCACAATGCATATTAGTACCTGTTCACACTTACGCACAATGCATAATGCATCAAAGCGAATTGTCAGCCAAAACTTTTGTCAAATACGGTTTATATGTCAACTTGTTAGGTTTTGTTTTTTATTAAAAGAAATCTCTTAATAAAAAACAAAACCTAAAAAGAATAGCTTTGCTGCACATTCAAGGTGACACAAAACCTTAAATTAAACGATGTTGAGATAAACTATTCCTAATAAATTAGAAAAGTAACCAAAAAAAGCCAAAATTCTTTTTTCATTTATTTTGCATGTAATTATTATGCTTTATGTTTTGTGAAAAACAAAAATATGTCTTAAATTTTATTTATAATAAAATCTAAAGTCGTTTCTTCAATATTTAAAATTTGATTTGTTTTTTAAGCAGAAGAGTTCTGAACGTACGTACGTTGCGAAAAAAGTATGCGGTAATTTTCGAAGCACGCCGTTACTCGCAAAAAATTTGGAACGCTGTTCCAAGTCGGATAATGCATTTTGCATCCTGCGTAAGTTTTAACGCCTATTATCGGAGTTTTAATGCATTGTGCATTGTGATAGTGCATTGTGCATAAGTGTGAATGGGCCTTAAAACTAATAATATTGATATTCATTATAGATATTGATTCCAAAAGGAATTTGTTGACAAATGCAACTCATGTGATAAATAACTATCTTATTTCTATGGAAGCCAGCCGCCGACAAAATTTTTTAATCATATTTAAGTAATACCTTAAATGCTGCTCATATTCATATGTTGAAGAAGGAGGGACAATTGCAAGTAGCGAAGACAATGGAACTACGTGAAAGTTTTTAATGCACTGCAGAAATGGAGCTTTTAAATCAGCAGCTCTTCTAACATTTCGTACAGAAAACATGTGAGGGTCCTAAAATTAAATATTTTAAAAAATTATATAAATTTTTGCAACACTGGCAGATAAATATCACAACATCCACACAAAAAAGACATAAATTACACATTTCATCCCATCAGAGATATATTATCGATGGCGCTGAAACTCCTCAAGGTAATCTAGATTCGCGGAACATAAGTAATTAAAATTTGGGAACGCAGGTCAATTTTGAAATTCATGTTCACTTTTTTTCATTTTCCTCTTAATTTTTTTTCTTCTTTCTATTATTGTTAATATTATTGTTATTCTAAAACTCATATCTAAAAATCAATATTTCTCCTCAGATATACTGATTCATTAGAAATAAATATAAACTCATTGGAAAGAGCAAAAAAATTGCCCAACTTTCTTAAGAGCAACTTTTTATTTATCTATTTGCTATCGATCTATTTATGAAACTAATAAATTTACAAATAGCAAAAACTCTTCTGACAGTTTCAGCTCTGTCAATGCCTTTTGGCGGCAATGAACGAGTCTTGTAACTTATTTTTCTCTTCTCTATCTCTCTTTCACTCTTTCTCTCTTTTATTTTTCTCTCTGCATTTTTTATTTCAAATAAGAATGACATTTTTAGTTTTAATGCGATCACGAATCGGATTTAAAAAAAGACTGGGATTGGTTGACTTTATATTGGGTTTGAAATTTCCGTTAGTAATAAATACCATATTTTTTCTGTGACTGGGCCTTAAAAACAATTAAATTTACTGCAGTTTCTTTACGAAGGTTTTATTTTTTTAAATAAAAATTTTGTGTTGTAAAACCAATAATTAGAAAAAGGACATGGAAGAGGGGTGGGAAAACAAAAAAAATGCGAGAGAGAAAAATAAAAGAGAGAAAGAGTGAAAGAGAGATAGAGAAGAGAAAAATAAGTTACAAGACTCGTTCATTGTCGCCAAAAGGCATTGACAGAGCTGAAACTGTCAGAAGATTTTTTGCTCTTTGTAAATTTATTAGTTTGATAAATAGATCGATAGCAAATAGATAAATAAAAAGTGGCTCTTAAGAAAGTTGGGCAATTTTTTTGCTCTTTCCAATGAGTTTATATTTATTTCTAATGAATCAGTATATCTGAGGAGAAATATTGATTTTTAGATATGAGTTTTAGAATAACAATAATATTAACAATAATAGAAAGAAGAAAAAAAATTAAGAGGAAAATGAAAAAAAAGTGAACATGAATTTCAAAATTGACCTGCGTTCCCAAATTTTAATTACTTATGTTCTGCGAATCTAAATTGCCTTGAGGAGTTTCAGCGCCCTCGATAATATATCTCTGATGGGATGAAATGTGTAATTTATGTCTTTTTTGTGTGGATGTTGTGATATTTATTTGCCAGTGTTGCAAAAATTTATATAATTTTTTAAAATATTTAATTTTAGGACCCTCACATGTTTTCTGTACGAAATGTTAGAAGAGCTGCTGATTTAAAAGCTCCATTTCTGCAATGCATTAAAAACTTTCACGTAGTTCCATTGTCTTCGCTACTTGCAATTGTCCCTCCTTCTTCAACATATGAATATGAGCAGCATTTAAGGTATTACTTAAATATGATTAAAAAATTTTGTCGGCGGCTGGTTTTCGAAGAAATAAGATAGTTATTTATCACATGAGTTGCATTTGTCAGCAAATTCCTTTTGGAATCAATATTTATAATGAATATCAATATTATTAGTTTTAAGGCCCATTCACACTTATGCACAATGCACGATGCACAATGCACAATGCATTAAAACCCTGAAAATAGGTGTTCACACTTACGCACAATGCACGATGCACAATGCACAATGCATTATCGGACTTGGAACGGCGTTCCAAGTTTTGTGCAAGTAGCAGCGCGCTTCGAAAATTTGTACGCACTTTTTTCGCAAAGTACGTACGTTGAGAACTCTTCTGCTTAAAAAACGAATCAAATAATAAATATTTATGAACAAACGAATTTACATTTCATTATACATAAAATTTATAACATATTTTTGCGGTTAACAAAATATAAAACATAATTCTATGCAAAATAAATAAAAAAGAGGGATTTTGGGACTATATTTTCGCTTTTTTTAGCTTTGCTGACTAATAATCAGGATTGTGTATCCCAACATCGGTTAATTTGAGTTTGTTGTCAGCTTGAATTTGCAGCAACGCTATTCTTTGTTATGTTTCGTTTTTTGATAAGAGAAACATGCATTTTTTAACCGTATTTAACAATAGTTTTGGATAAAAATTCGCTTTGATGCATTATGCATTGTGCGTAAGTGTGAACAGGTACTATAATGCATTGTGCATCGTTCATTGTGCATTATGCATCGTGCATTTTGCATTGTGCATAAGTGTGAACGGGCCTTTAATTGTCGTCTAAAAATATCAAAGTAGAAAAAAAGGCAGTGTATCAGCATTGGGCCCACTCGTATCTAGTAGTTATAAGAAACTAAAAAGATTAACAGGTATAGATTGATTTGATATTTGTTTAATAATATTTATGTTATTAAATTTAACAAAGCTTTTTGTTTTTGAACAAAAATTTAAAAACAATTCGTTTATAATTAGCTATTTTTTGATAGAAAAAAAAACATTTTTTAAAGATAAAATAAAGTACGAATCCTCACACACAATCATATAATCCAATCAAAGTGCAAGATTATTGATTCTGTTTTTCTGTTTCTTGCACACTTCACGCACAAATTGATGAATAAAATAAAAGCAATTTTAATATTACTGATACAAAATCTAAAAATACCGTTTATTATAATAATCACTAAAATAATAGTTGTCTTTCTGTGTTTTACTTACTGTTTTTTTGTTACTTATGATAATATATTTTTCCTTTTGTTTGATTGCTTATAATTGTTGAATTTTTTTGTTTAATCTAAATTTTACTATTCTTGTGGTTACAGGCTACCGTTCAAGTAAAAAACAAATCAGGGGTGGTATGTTCAAGGTTTATTTGGACGTGAATTAAATCTGAGATTAGCGATTTTTATTCACACGGTAAATATACTAGCAGTATGGATTTCTGATAATCTAGTTTAACAGATATAATCTGAAATGAAGACTTAATATCAGATTAAATTGTTTGTAATCTAAAATTAGCGAAAAAAACCCCAAATTTTTAAAACAACCTGCGGGAGTGGTTTGATATTTTACATAAACTAAAAATTTAGTCTCAGATTAGTGACAATTTAATCTGGGATTAATTCTTAATCTCAGATTAGCTAAATTATACAATTAATACTGCTAGTATATTTAGGGTGTGGCGAAAATCGCTAATCTCAAAATAGCTTCAAGCTTACCACCCCTGAACAGAAATTATGTTCGTTCTAAACTGTTTATTATGAATTAACTGGCTTTATTTTAATTGATTGCAACACAGCCCCCTTTTTTATACAGTGAATAATTGAACAACCTAACTTTAGTACCTTAGTGCATAAATTTTCTGTTTTTTCAATGTGTTATTTGAAACTCTTATTCTGTTAATATTCTGTTTAGCAGAAGCATGTTAAATTTTTTCTTTTAAAACAGGATGCCCAGGACCAATAATCAGCACTGATAGCGCTACCATATATTCTCTATGCATAATAACAATGTTAATTGGATATTTAAATTTAAATTTTCTTCGTCGCGACTCGATCTAGCTTCAATACACATGTTATACAAGTGGATAGTAGTATCACACTGTGTTATATATTTTGCGCAAAGTTGAACCAAATATGGTAAATTAAATTTATAAAGTTTTTATTATTTGTTTAGTGGCATGATGCACGATTTGAATACAATGAAAGACGACGTGGGAGTAGATGTTCTACTCATGTGTTCCAATAAAGATTTTGGAAACGCCGGTGAAAGAAATTTCAAAAATACAAAACCTACTAATAGAAAAAAAGATCCCAATCAATTAGAACGAATTACAAAGGATTTGGAAGACCAGGGTGACTATTAATAATACGTTCGATATTCTATTGAAATCTTTTAACAGCAGTCATTTTACAAAAATGTATAACAAAACAATTTTTTTATACTTTTATTAGAACTTATATGTTATTTGATTCTTTGCTTAACAAGATTTTTTCCATCAAATTTTTTTTACCTAAAATTTAAATCTGCTACGTGGTTATTCCCTATTTCTCCTACTTAACAAATTTACGTTTATCCTACTTTTTTTCTGCAGAGCCAAATCTACAATATCCCATATTTTTCTCAAAACTTTAGTTTTGCTTTAACTTTATTATGTTAAAATTTAAAATAATTTTAAGCCTCTGCTTAAAGCAGCACTGTCACAAATAAAAATCCTATATCGCCCAACCCGGACTGCTCCTTTAATACTGAACCAATCGAGCTGAAATTTTAAAATGTTGTAGCCTTGTAGTGGAGCACTCCAAATCCCAAATTTGAGTTAGGTAGGTTTGGTATTAAAGGAGCAGTCCGTTTCGGGCGATATAAGAATTTGATTTGTGACAGTGCTCCTTTAAGACTCACTTTTCACTTAGAACTAAAAAAATATATTTTTTACCATACATATAATTCGCAGTAAATGGAAAAACTTTCGTCTTTAACGTCTTACAATTTGATGTTTATATAGACTAGTTCTGAATAAGGATTTTTTAGTATAGAAGAGGGTACAATAAGTACTAGCGCCAATCATATGTAGGGGGGGGGAATTGAGAAACAGCGAGCGACCAGTACATTTTACAGTTTTAAATATTTTAAATATTGATGGGTTCAAAATTTCGACCCATTCTATTTAAAATTTATTAAATACTTTTTAATATTACAAAAGCAAAAGCTGTTTTTGAGGTTTTTTAGTTTTTTGCCGCTTCGTAGGTACGGCGCTGCTGGCGCGCTTGCTTTCCAGTTTTTTAATGTTTCAAGTGCAGAAAATGCTTCAATTTAAAAGTTTGGAATGGACTTTTAAAAATTAATTTTTAAAGTTTCAATAGTTTTTTAACCAGGGGCCTGTTTCATAAAATACTGGTAAATTTTACAAGTTTGTAAAATGGAGAAAAATACAAGTTTTTAAAATTACTGACTTGTAAATTTTTTAACAAATAAAAAAATGTTTTTATATGTGTTTTTTATATAGATTTTTTAATATATAATTTAATATTAGTAATATATATAATAATATATTTAATTTTTATATAGATTTTTTATATTTTTTTATACATAGATTTTTTAATATACCTCCACAAACCAACAAAAAATAATTCAAATTTACAATGGTATTTTTACTTGTATTTTTTACTTGTATTTTTCACTTATATTTTCACTTGTATTCAAGTTTTTTTACAAACTTGTAAAAAAATCCAGTGAAATCGTAAAGTAAATTTTACCCTACTCGGAGTAGGGTAAATTTTTCTTTTGAGAACTTGTGAAAAATTACAAGTGGCCAAAGTTTAAAACTGGAGTAACTTTAAACACACAACAGCTACGTACATGAAATTTTAAATAGTTTGCACATGGCACATAATCTTTTTTCATTTCAAATTTCAACGCAAATGGTTCAGAATAAAAAAAGTTATTGATAGACTTGTAATTTACGAAGACCAGTATTTTATGAAACAGGCCCCAGGACATTAAAAAAACCTAATTAGGTTTGAAATTAGTTTTAAAGCACAAATTTCAACTTTATTTTTACTAATTCAAAATCATTGTTCACGAAAATATAATTTTAGTGATGATTTCTAACTATGGTAACGTTTAATTAAAAAACAAAATTTATTTAGCACAAACTGATATATTAGCGCAGTTTAATAATGAAACATATCATTGTGTAGCAATTTTTATGAAGTATAGGTTTAAACTTAAGAAACTAAACTTTTTTCAAATTTTCAAATAAAACTAAGATTTTTTCAAATTTTATTTTTTCTTTTTGTACCTTCTCTTGTACAGTAAAAAA
Organism: Microlaimidae sp. YZB2_3; assembly: GCA_030248175.1. Taxonomy (NCBI): domain Eukaryota; kingdom Metazoa; phylum Nematoda; class Chromadorea; order Desmodorida; family Microlaimidae; species Microlaimidae sp. YZB2_3. Next base: position 35,210 of record JASAMX010029183.1, read on the forward strand.
CGCTTATTCAGAACTAGTCTATTGTAAATGATGATAACAGTTTGATGTTCATAGTGTAAATGATTTGCTTTTAGGAATATCATCATCTATACTTGTTAGCAATCCTGATCAGCAGGAATCTGTGGAAGCTTTTGGGGTTAAACTCGCCAGTAGTAAAGGTACAAAATACAATTTTTGGTTGATAATAATCCTGTTGCCACAACACATCGAGAATCTGATTATTTCAATTGCAACAAAAGATGATTTCCATCAGGGGGAAATTAGAAGTGGTCCAATACCACAGTTTAAATTGCAATGGCAAAACAATGGCATAGGAAATATTAATAGGTTTTTTTGAAAAGCATTGTGTCACGTTAAAAAAAACTAATCAAAATAAAATTTGGTTTGGTGAATCGTCATTGATTTAACATATTCTTGCCCCTTTATATTTTGCTCAGAATTCCTTGTACCTTTTTAACAGTTGTACATATTTTTTTGTACTTTATATATAAATTATTAAAGTCATGCATATAATAAAAAGGTCGCTTATTATTTTCTTATTGTACCTTATTTTACTGCAAAAAATAGTATATGGTATATAGCAGAAAATTGACTAAGAACCAGCCATTTATGTGGGCCAATTTCAGACTTTATTTGTTAAATTCAGTTTTTCATTAAAAAAAATATTTTCTGTAACTACGATTAAAAACATATTTGTGTGATTTATTCTTTTATTTAGTTGTCATCGCGTTCATATCTGATTTTTTCTGCAGTGACCATAACTGTTCAAATCTGATAACATTTGTGAAGAAAAGTAGTCAACGGTAAAGTACAGATTTTTGGTTTAAAATAAATTAAAACAAACTTTGTATATTTAAAAAAAATCTGTACATTAAACCAAACCGGTATAAAAACAGAGGCTTATTTCATAGAGCAGTTGTTACCTGACTCTTTACTGCTTTCTCTTAAAAACATCGCAGCCTCTATAGTTAACTGCTTTCTAGCTACTTTCTAAAATCCTAAAATCTTAGTCGTTTCAAAAAGAGGAAGCAATGCTACCTGCTATCTAGCACCTGTTGCGTTTTATTGTTAAAGAAATATATGCAACTCCGTCTTAGAAGTTAGCACTGGCAGAAGTTAGCAATAGAAGAAGGAAGCACTGGCGTTAATTGTTATGCACAAAAAATGGCACAGCATCTGCCATTATTTGGGCAAGAATCGGAATGGAAATCAAAAAAGTCTAAAAGTAGCATTGTTTTATCTTGGCGCGCTAACTTAAATCTTTTGCACTTTGAAGCAGACCGCACTTTTATTGCTAATTTTATGCGCAAATATGCTCATATTATGTTTATAAAATGGCACACTCCCCGTAAACAGGAAAACAAAACGAAATAAAAGCCTATTGCTGCCTATTCACACATTGTAAACAATATGCTAAACTTATAATACTGATATACAAAAATACAATATAGTACAATACGTAAAAAACATAATGTTTGTATGTATTCTGTTGTACAAATGTTCTTAGACAGTTTAAATGTAGTGCTTTAATACTTCTTTGTCAAAACTTAAAATAAACTTTTTAAATTTTAGGCCGGTAATTGTTGTAGCTGTCTGTGATAACAAAGAATGGACAAAAACTCCTGTTGGAATGCTTGTTGCTCATGAACTTTTTATCACAATGCGAAAGAATGATAAATATGAAATAAAATTTCAAGAACTTTTACAGCATATTGCAAGAGCCAAACGGTAAAACTTAAACGAAAACAAAAATGTTTATAAAAACTTAAACGTAATGTTTATATACACAACCACCAATATAACGACAGAAACACACACAAAACCACATGCGAAACAAAAATGTTTATATAAACTTAAACATATTTATACACAACCACCAATATAACGACAGAAACACACACAAAACCACATGCACAATACATAAAAACTCACGCTACATACATTTACCATCCCTGAATAAACATGCACATATTAACGCAGATATAAACTCACATTAATTATTACCATCCCTGAATAAACATGCACATATTAACGCAGATATAAACTCGCATATATCTCACTTACAGAGATACCCAGAAATACATAATACACGCACAGACACATCCCACTAAAATACTCTCACAAACACAAATTTTTTGCGCACTTATACTGAAATAAATATTTTTTTAAAATTTTTTAGAAATGCTGTTGTGCCAATAAAAAGACCTCGAAAATCTTATCCTGTCTTTCTCAGTTACTGCCACCTGAATTCACATCAAGCAATGGAAGAAAAAGGAAATGTAGGAGAAATTAAAAGTTTAGGTAAGCATAATTTAAATATTAAAAATTAAAATTATGGAATGAAGCTGTAGCTTATATAAGCTACGCAATTTTAATACACAAATTTCTTACAAATTTAATACATATCCAAAACTTTAGTCAAGATCTTGGTGTTGTTTTGTGGTAACAAAACTGTTTTTTCTTGGTAATTGACTTTTCTTCAGAGGGTTTTAATTGGGGCCATTGAAGGCTCTCGCCCTAGTTAGGGCAGTAAATACGTTTAAAGCAATATATGAAGTCAATTATTTTTATTTTATTTTTATGTTATTTTTGCTTCAACTACAATGCAATATGTTAAATCAAATTAATATAGAAGAAAAAATATATAATGCTATAGTTTTGGAAAACATGGAATTTTCATTTAAAATAAGAACGATTTTTGGACACCTTTGGGAATAATTCTTTGAAGGTTTTTTGAAATTTTCTAAGCGGTTAATTTCATCATAAATTTTATTGTTTTAATTTGAAATCGCATGTTTTGTATCATTTATTATATTTGTGTAATTATGATGTTTGTATGGGGACTTAAAATTTATATTTGTTTGTAAGGCAAATTTGATCCAAGAGAAATTGAGAAAATACTTAACAGCCAAAAAATAAACTGTTGGATGGACAAAAAATGTACAAAGGGCGGAACTCCACTGCAGGAAGAAATTGCAGAGGCGTTAAGCCAGGCCAAAGTTTTTATAGCTTGTGTTTCTGATCACTACCTCAAGTATGTAAAAGTTTTTTTGATTTGTTTTCAAAGTTCAATACATCAAATTCTTAAATCCAAAAAGCTTAAACCATGAAAAAAGGTCAAATCCAAAAGTCAAAAAGGAATACAATAGGATAAACAGAAAATATAAACGTGAAATAAGCAAAGTTATCATAAAAAATGAACATAAAATTTTAAAGGCAAACGATAAATCCATATTATTTAAATATGTAAATAAATTGAAAAATAACACAAACAATGGATTTACCCCACTCAAACATCTACAAAGGATTCAAAAGGATGATCCGTTAGCAAAAAGCGAAATTCTTAACTATGTTTTTAACAAAAAATTTACAAAAGACAATGACACTCGTCCACCTGTTAAAAAAAATTAGCTTTAAACGTTCATTTATCAGATATAAAATTTACTCCGAAAATTGTTTTGAAAGTTTTAAAAAAGCAAAAAAAAACAAATTAGCAAAATACTTACCATGTTTTTTTAATAAATTGGCCCTTTGCCTGGTAGAACCTGTTTCTATTGTTTTTAACGTTTCTTTTAAACCCATACACTGCCTCCAAGCTGGCTTATTGCTATAATCCCTCCAATTTAAAAAAAAAGATGCCCTAGTGATGGAAATAACAGAGCTTTTAGAATCATTTGCTGATTTGAATAAGGCAATAGAAAGTAATAAAATAATTGATATTGCATATATTAATTATAGTAAAGCGTTTGATTCAGTACCCCATTAAAAGTTGCTTCTAAAACTTACATATTATGGAATTCAGTGTGATTTATTGGAATGGATTAAAACTTTTTTGTCTAACCGCACTTAAAGAATTTTAGTCGGTGAAGTCCTATCCAGTCATACTAAAGTTATCTCGGGAGTTCCTCAAAGCTCTGTCTTGAAACCATTATTGTTTTTACTTTATGTTAATGGCTTGCCATATATAATTTCTAATCTTAAGTGTAACTTTTCACGGACAATATAAAATTGTATAAATTTCGTGAGTTTCATGAAAATAATAAAGTCCTTCAAAGTGCCCCAAACATAGTTTTTCAGTAGTCTTGTGAGTGGTAACTCAAGTTGCGATTCAAAAATGTCGCGTGGTTTACGTTGGAGCAAAAAATCCTAAACTATTAATTTTTATTGGTGGAACCTTTTTAAAGGATAACAATGAAGTTCGAAATTTGGGTATTATAGTATCTAATTTGTTAAAAACACCCAATCACCGCAAAACTAAGCTAAAAATGCTTTTAAGATGTTGCATAGTGTTTTGCTGCTTTCAAACCAAAAATTATAAAAAAAAATTAAAAAAGATATTAACTTTTTAAATTTTTATAAATGGACCAAATTTAATAGGAACATAAAAGTAGCCTAATGTCTCTGGGCTTCCTTCCTTTTATTTTTTTAAATTTGTATCATTAAATGTAATAATTATATTATTTAGTATAATTTATGACTGTTTATCTTACTTGAATTGCAAATCATTTGAGGTTTGTTTCAAAAACATTTTTTTGATATTAATTTGTAAAAAATAAAATCTCACTTTTCTTTTGTAAGTTATAATTAAAATTTTGTTTTTTAAGGAAAACATCAACAATCATTATAATAAAAAATAAGTTATTGGATTATTTTTCAGATTTGAAAAATTGCATGATTGAATTTCATCATGCAGTTGGAACATTAAAGCTCCCTGTTATACTGTGTCAAGTTGGTATTGGACAAAAATGGCAAATTTCCGAAATAGCAATGCTTGCATTAGTGCTCCAAGGTATGCACGTTTCTAATCTATGATCTTCAGAAATTGTAAAAATCCGATATATAAGACTAAGATTGCTATGAAAATGCGTCCTGTGAAAAAACATTTAATGATTGCATAAACATGAGTTCACCTTTAAAACCTACAGGCAAACAAAACGGGGTGGTGTTTTTACTACTAACCATATAAAAAAGGGTACCAAAAAATCAAAAAAGCTATTTTTTATAGTTTGCAGTCATTATTTTATAATAACCATGATTTTAAACTAAATGATTTTTATAAACAATAATAAAAACGAATGTTTATCGTCATCATTACTCC